>JAODAL010032071.1:0-47501 GCA_025379985.1 Phyllomedusa bahiana | reverse complement strand
CACCTTTCCCTTTTCAACCAGCTTGTGGTTTACTGCTAATGGAAGAAAGAATATAATGTTTAGTCATTGAATCACGGTTTACATGGCTATTTTGTTAACATAAACAAAGATGCAGATGAAAAGGGCAACCAGAGCAAATTGTTTCCACAGCAACGTCAAGCATTCTACGTCTCTTTTATCTACAGGGAATATTCATGTCTTATATCGTGCAGCAGGTGATTAAGCCAAATTAGAAATGATCTATTTAAAAAATCTTTCAAGAGCAGAGAAAGAAAAAAATATATAAAAGAAACAAGTTTTATAGATTCTAGTTCATCGCAAGGCTCCTTTGAGAAAACACTAGACATAAGGAGTTATCTGAATGCAGTAGACGAAATCAGCTGCGGGTGTCAGCTGTAATATATAGTCACAATCTAGTTTTGGAGAGAACTCCAATGCCAACAAAATAACACCTAAGATGCCACAGTCTATAGTGATTGTGGTTTCCAGGTAGTTTTTTTTTAGAGGAACGGGAGAAAAAAAAACAAAAAACTGTCCAGTATCTTTAGATATCTGGGAAGCATGAATGATTAATAAGAGAGGAGTAGCAGAAGAGATGTTACATACAACAAGGTACTGAGTGTGAGTTCATGTCAACATAAACTAGAATCTCTGTAGAAGGTTTCTAAACAAACAGGCCTTATTTGTCAAAATGGACTCCTAGTAAGACACATAGCAACCAATCAGAGCTCAGCTTTTCCTTCTAATTCCACTCTGGAAAAATAAAAGTGGAGCGCTGATTGGTTGCTATGGGCAACAAAGACAGTTTTGCAGATACATTGTTGTATCCATGAAGAGGGGGATACTAGAAAGGTGTTCGTGTGAAAATGACCATGATATTATGGCAATATATCTAGTAATTCAGTCCAAATGACTAAAATGTTAAATTAAGAAAAATAAAAACCATGCAGTATAGAAGACAGCGCCATTTCAGGTTTGGGGACACCCTAAGGTGATAAAACTTAATAAACACCCCTAAATAGACCGCATATTGGAAACTACACCCCTTAAGGAATATATCCAGGGGTGCATGGAGTATATAGACCCCACAGGTGATTCACAAATTTTTTTTAGCATAAGGCTGTGAAAATTAAAAAATATTTTTTTTCCAATAATCTGCAATTTTAGCTTAAAATGTTTCTCCTGTACAAGGAATCCTGGAAAAAAAGAACCCTAAAACTTTGTTAAGCAATTTCTTCCAAGTTCGGCAATACCCTACATGTGGGTGTAAACTGCTGTTTGGGAGCATGGCAGAGCGTATAAGGGAGGCCGCGCAATTTGGCTTTTGGAACGCAGATTTTGGTTGGGCCATGTCGGATTTGCAAAGCCCCCAAAGTAGCAGAACAGGCGAAACCTTCCAGAAGTCGCCCATTTTGGATTCAACAGCCCTCAGGGATCTCATCTAGGGATGTATTCTGCATTTTAGGCACACAGGTGTTCCATAGTTTTTTTTTAGCATTGGGCAATGAAAATGGGGGGGGGGGAAAGGCAGTTCGGTCATTGTTTTTTGAGTTTCAATTTTACAGCATTCGCCGTGCAGTGTAAATGATGTGATAACTTTAATATGGGGGTCGGTACATTACATGATATAGGTTTTAGATAGTTTTTTCTGTTTTATTACTTTTACACAGTAGAAATAAGTCTATAAAAAATTGCGTTTTTATGTTGTCCTATTCTGACAGCCATAACTTTTTTATTTTGCTGTGTGCAGAGCTGTGTATGGGCTTGTTTTTTGCGGGATGAGTTGAAGTTTTTATTGGTACCATTATGGGGTGCATATGATGCTATGTTTTTGTGAGATGTTTTGAACAAAATACAGCAATCTTGGTAGTGTTTTTTATTTTTATAGCGGTCACTGTACGGTATATATGACATGGTAGCTTTACTCAGCAGGTCAATACGATTACACCGATACCCAATTTGTATATTTTTTTATGTTTTACTGCTTTTATACAATAAAAACACTTATATTCAACCAGGAAAATACGTTTTTGCATCGCCATAGTCTGAGAGCCATAACTTTTAAATTTTTTCTGTGCTTGGAGTTGTGTAGGGACTTGTTTTTGTGAGATGAGTTGACGTTTTTATTAGTATCATTTTTGTGGGGACAAGGCTTTTTGATCGCTTTTAAATCCATTTTTTGGAGGCAGGGTGAAGAAAATACTGCAATCCTAGTAGTGTTTTTTTATTTTTAACAGTGCTCACCGTGCAGTATCCATGATAGTTAGCTTTACTCTTTGGGTCTCTCGATTATGGCGATACCCTATTTTATATAGTTTTTTTTATGTTGAAGCACTTTAAAAAAAAAGAAAGTGTTTTTAGTGTGTAAAACAATATTTATGCATCGCTATATTCTGAGAGCTATACATTTTTTATTTTTCCGTATACAAAGCTGTATAAGGACTTTTTTTTGCGGGATGAACTTTGGCGTTTCTAGGAGTTTTTGATCGCTTTTTATTCCATTTTATGTGCTGTGGGATGAACAATAATCTTAATTCTGTGATTGTTTTTTGTTTTTTTTTACGGCGTTCAACGTACGGGTTAATTAACATGACAGATTTATAGGGCAGGTCGTTACGCACGCGGCGATACCAAATATGGGTGCTTTATTTATTTTTGATCTTTTTTGGGGCGATTGTGGTTTTTTAAAGGGGAAAAGGGCGGTGTACGTGTTTTTATTTTATTTTTCGTGTTTGTGTTTTACTTGTTTTTCACTTCTTTTACTTTTTTTCACTTTTTCACGTTATTGTTTTACATTTCCCCGTAGGGGATTTGAATGAGAGATCTTTAGATCTCTCATTCAATAGGAATCAGTACATAGCTTGTTGCTATGACTGGTTCCTATGACAACTGTCAGTCACGATGCCGGGACATGCCCACAGGGCACGGCCGGGCATCGTGACATCACAGACAACCCGGAAGGCATTCTATGCCCTCCGGGCTGTCTGTCAGAAGGCAGGAGCTGCACGGATCGAGCGATCCGTGCGCTGCTGCCGCCGACAGAGACGCAGGAGGAGCGATCTCCTCCTGCGTCTCTTAGTTATTGCGACCCAATGGTTGCGATAATTAAGGGGTTAACCGCCCCCCCACCCCCCGACGCTGTGGTATGTCAGCTGTAATATACAGCTGACACCCCGCGCCGATCGAGCAAACTCTGCTTTAGAGTTCGCGCGATCCTCAGATGCGTTAACCCCCAAACGACCTGGACGTATGGATGCGCCCAAGGTCGTTAAGGGGTTAAACTGCCCGCAGACAGTTTTATTGTTAATCATATGGTACAAAAGAAAAACAAACAAAACAAATTCTATGCCTGCCCGGGTAAACCTAAAAATAGGTATCCCTCTCTAATACAGTCTGGCCTAATACCAGTAAATGAACCCCCCAACCTTTTAAACCGTCCCAAACAAGAAGGGCCCCCACTTTTTTTGTAAAAATTTTAAAACCGTCCCGGGGTGAGAAAAGTTTTGTTTTTCTGCAGCTCCTCCCTTTTTTAAGTCGGGGACACCCCCTAAGCCTCATTGGGGACACCCCAAGGGACCCGGTTGCCCAGGTGGAGTGGGGCCCCCCCGCTATCCCCACTCCAGAAAAACCACCCCTTGTGAAGGGTTTTAAACAAAACCCTTTTAAATTTAGAGTCTTTTAGCTCTCTGTTTTCCCTATCTGGTTGCTTGTCCCTGCAGACAAAAGGGTATCTTGGGCAAAATTTATACCCCCTCTAGGACCAGCCCGGGAACCTTGTCACAGTTTTATAAAAAAAAGAAAAAAAGAGAGAAAAGGGGGGGGCGCACTTTTAGTGAAAAAGTATATATTAATATGTAGTAAAACAAGGGTAAAGGGTGCTAACCTTCGGAGGTTTTTACAATGAAAAAAGTTTTGCGGGCTATTGGGGCCCTTCCCCCCTTACCACGGCTGCCCGGATCACTGTCCGAAAAAAAATAAAAATGCTTGCCGAATTTGGGGAAAGGTATGGGGAAAAAAAAGAAGGTCCGATTTGGGAAAGCTTGGATCCGGCACATTTTCGAAAAGATATAAAATCCTCGGGGGGTTAGAAAAATAAACGAAAGCCTTTATTTTTAAAAAAAACACAATGGATTTTCCCCAACCGTGTGATTAAAACCCAAAAGTACTTGATGCGTTTCGCGGGGAAAATACCCGCGCTTCCCTCAAAAGAAATATCATATATATTTTATATATTATATAAAATAATTTTGTATTTTCATGTGTATTTTTAAAATATTTATATATTATATATAAATATATTTTTATTACTAAAATATATATATTTATATATTTTATATATGGGAACAAACACAATCAGCAAGGGATAAAACAAAAAATTTGTTTCCCTTTTCACTGGGCTATATTTATTTCCCATTTTATAATTTTTAAAAATTTTTAAAATTTTTATTTTTATATATATATATATTTATTTTTATAAAATTAAAAAGAGAGAGAGGGAGCAAAAGGAGAGAGAGAGAAAAAAATTGCGGGCACTCTATTTTAAAGGGGAAAAAAAACTTCTTTTTTCCCAAACATGTCCACAGGGCAACTTTTCGGCCTACAATTGCCCTTTTGTTTTACAGAAACCAAAACCTCATACAAAAACTGATGTGTTCCCTTTGCAGTAAGGGTTCCATGAAAATTACGAGTGTCCGACAACCCAGCCTAAATCAGATGCTGCCCACCATACCTGTAAAAGGTATAAAATTTTAGTGGGGGTTAAAAAATTCATTAAAGTTTTGTCATGTTTTAAAACATTTTCCCCCCTTTTTAATGACAAAGCTATTTTTAGTTTTTTTTTGGGGGCTTTTTTTTTTTTTCATTGATTTAAAGAGAAATTTATTTTTATTTTTCCACCTATACAGACAGTCCCCGGGTTATGAATGGAATAGGGACTGTAGGTTCATTCTTAAATTTAAGTTGTATGTAAGTCAGAACAGGTAAATTTAGTACATGTGTGGTGTGTAATGCTGGCACTTTTAGTTCCACAGGGGCCCACACTTGTTTGGCAAAAGTATAATAGGGGGTGGGGGGGATCCTGTACATGGGAAAAGGAATGGCAGGTTGGGGCACGGGCCCACTACAATTTGGGACATGGGGGGGGGGGGGGGCACAGACACAAGGACAGCAGCAGAATAAACTAAATAGAGGGGTGACAGCAAACACACACAGTGTAGGGATGAAAAGTATTTATTTTCCCAATTATTATGAGGGGGGGGAAAGAGAACCCCCCCCCCCCCTGGGTGTGCTGATGCCCTTGTCCCCAAGGGGCTCCCCACAGCGTTTATCTGGGGGTTTCTTTTATGGACAAACCCTGGGGGACTCGAAAATAAAATCCCAGTCACTGATTCCTTGTCATTCAAGTTGAATGGCAGAAAAGAGGAGCCGTGTATCTATCTTTTTGCTTATGCGGCTACTGTGAGGTGAGGACTATGTGCAGGGTCCCCATCCTGTGCTCTCCATGGTACTACGCTGATGTGACCTGATGGGTGACTGCAGGAGATATTGGGGGCTGTGTTTCCCTTCACATCAGCGCGCTCATGCCTACTTGCAGCTGTACATGGTATTGAAATGGGACGTGCTGTGTGCACTGTGGCCAAGGATCTGAACCTTGAGGGAAACTTCGGTAAGTGCTATCTCCGTTTTTTAAATGTCTCGGGGAAACATGATTGTGATTTTGTGTTATGGGGGGAGGAGGGGTGCTCGTTGTGTGAAATCAGACATTGGCATCCCCCTAATGCACGGTCATAACTAGGGGACAGTCACAAGTCGGAACGACAAAAGTCAAGGACAGCCTTTATAGACACTGGAGGGCTTGTTTTTTTTTCAGAAGATCTTTTTTTTAAAATTTTACCCCTTGCCATACCCTAAAATTTACTGGAAAAACTAAAAAAATATTCTTTGTAAAGTTGAAAGTGAAAAACTAAATGCAAGATTTTTTTTTTTGGTGGGGTGGGGGTGTTCATTTTTATGGAATTTAATGTTCGATATAAATGACATAATATCTGTAGTCTACAGGACGGGTGATTTCAGCATTACCAAATACATATGGTTTTCATTATGATCTACTACTTTAAAAAGAAAAAAATTTTGCATTACCAATAACTTTTTTTTTTATTTCTCCTTTACTAGAGCTGAGTGATTGTTTTTTTTGCAGGACGGTCTAGTTTTTATTGGTACTTATTTAGACTGACTGCAACTTTTTGATTTGTTTTTTTATTCCAGTTTTCATTGGAGACAGGAGGACTAAAAAAAAAAAAAAAAAACAACAATTTTTATATTTTTCTTCTTCTTCTTTTGTTAGCGAGTGGGATCAATAACATGATATTGTGTTAGATTGGACTTTCATGGATATGGAAATACCAATTATTTTTATGTTTTTTATTGTTTATTTTTTATATGGTAAAAGGTAAAAAGTCTTTTGTCTCTAATTTTTAATATTATATTTTTTAAACTTGTTTTCTAAATTGTTTTAAACATTAACATAAATTCATTGTAGGAGATTTGAACATGCTTTATCGCTTGTACTATATACTTCAGTAATGATGTAATGCAGCATATAGGCAAATCATTAACCTTTTACAACAACTTGCCTACAGTGATGTTAAACTTATTTTCACAACATCAGCATTATGCTGGAAGCACCATGGATGGTGGCTAGGGTGCCTGGGAAGGGCTATCAGTGCCGTCATCACCTGGAAGATATTGAATATAGTGGTGTGGAAGTGTGTGCCAAAGCCCTGAATTCAAAATGGCGCCTGCTACCTACCACTGCCAGATTAGATTTTGTGGCGGGTCAAATTTGGTCCATGGGCCTTGAGTTCGACACATTGTATAATAGGATAACAAACAAGTATTGCAGTCATGAAGGCCTTCATTGGTCCTCCGGCTGCCATGGCAACCAAATGGCTCTGCATGATCTTGTTGCCAGTGGGCGGCGGGTGTGGGGGGCTGCAGTAGACCGTGGCCCCATTCTCTAATCATTTAGACTTTATGGTCACGTTCAGGGCTGCCAATAGAAATTTTGGGGCCTCATACAGCCGAAGTGCCGGGGCCCCTTTCCATGTCCCGCCCAAAAATACGCCCCTTCCTAGGCACCACCCCAAACATGCCCCTTCCAGGCACCACTCGGTCACTGACGTTGTCCCGCCCCCTTCCACGTCCTCATTATCATTTCCTAGTCTGGACAATATAACTTTGTGATCAATTTAATTCTATTTTTTATAGGACGTGTAATGACCAAAAAACTGAAATTTTGCCATTTGGAATTTTTTCTTCTACAGTGTTCAGTGTACGGGATAAATAGTGCTATGTTTTTATAGATTGGACTTTTATGGATGCATTGACAACAAATATGGGGAACTATTTTATTATTTTCTTTTTCTTTTTTGTCAAATGGCAAAGGGGGGTGATTTGAATGTTTAATACTTTTTAATTCTTTTTACACTTTAAAACTTTTTTTTTTTACTTTGAGTCCCCCTAGGGCACTTCACCACTAGGGGGCACAATCATTTTTACAGCCTAATGCTCCCGGAGGGAGCAGGGGGCACTCTCACGCAGATACATGGCCTGGAGGGAGCATGGGGCTCTCTCACCCACGCACACAGCTGAGGGAACCCTCTTATGCACCCACAGTTCAGGGGGGAGGAGGGGACCCTCTCACCCACCCATATAGCCCGAGGGGAGCAGGGGGCCCCAACACAGCTATAGCAGGGTTTGGGTGAGAAGGGGGCCCCACACAGCTATAGCAGGGCTGGGAGGAGGAGGAACGAGGAGCACTACTGAGAGGGGGTCTGGCTCCCTGTTACAGTTGCACAGGCATGCTTTTTGTAACCGGAGCCGAGACCTCCTCTCTTTATCGGCGCCACGTTGTACTATGCAGCGGCGAGATGCGGAACAACTTGAATTCGTGAGTCCCCGCCCCGAGTTGCAGGGCATCACGGATACACATTGTTCCACATCCCATCCGCAGAGGAGGGCCCGGCTCTGGGTACAGTGAGCGGCACAGGGATGTAAGTAGAAACTCCCTGTGCATAGGAGGCGGAGCACAGCCGTAGCCGGGAGTGCGGGGCCCCTCCGAGCAGCGCGGGCCCCCTCCCAGCAGCGGTGCCACCATCCACTGGCTGCCGTCGGGCGGTGGCCGGGTCCTGTTGAGAGCTCGGCCCTCAGATGCGCCGAGCTCTCTTCTGTAATGGGAAATCAGGGGCCTGCTTGCCGCGGGCCCCTTATTTCACCGAGCCCCATACAGGAGTACTAGTACCCCATGTACCCCCTGTACCGCAGACCTGGTCGCGTTTACTGTGGCATCTAAATAGTAGAATGGCCAGGACAATAGATCAATCTAACAGCCAGCACCCACCAGGTATGGATTGGGCTCAGCATGTGACCCAACCCCATTTCATAATGCCGCCATGGCTTAAATGTTTGCCGCATGGGCATTAAATTACAAAGTGAATAAGTAGGAGTGGCAGTCCTTCTTCTCTTCTTTTTTATTAAGGACCACTGGATTGTTATGGTTGTCGAAAGATCAAAATTATATTAAAAAGACGGTTACCGAAATATATTAAGAGACTACTGTGAGCACCCAGTGTTGTTATAAAGTGTGCTAATAATCTCAGATTTTCATGTACACTAGATATAGTAGTAATACAACTGAAAATAATTAATGTATTTAATGTTTATCTGGATCTCAGCATTTACAATGTGCTGCTGTATGCGTTTTGGGTTGTTGCATTTCTAATGCAGCCATGGCAGCGAGCACCAGCACAGTTTATTTCATATTGTTTGTTGCTGACCATTTTTGTATTTCTTAGATTTTATACATAGTCAAGTGGCCACCTCAATTTTGATCCTGCTAACTCTACCTTTCCACTGCAGAGATTAAGACCCTTCCAATACACTTTGCTTTTATATTTTCCCGTTTGAGGGCTTGTATTTTTTGTTGAACAAGATTTCCTTTTACATGGTACCATGTAATACACCGGGAAACAAAAAAAAAAAATTTTTGTGGGGTGGAATGTGACAAAAAAAAACCTCAAATGTGCTAGGATAGGTGGGAGATACCACATCAGTCAGCTGTCACCTAGACCGACCAAGAGGGTGTGAGACAGTGAGGCGGCCATGTGAAGGCAGAGATGGGAGGAAGTATAATGTCAGTTACATGCAACCTATTAGAACCGGTCTCTGGCAGGGCCTAATATCCGTACCTCCAAACATTTAGCACCATCTTACTCCACCAAACCAATGCCAAGACAATAGTAGCGTTACTAAGGTCTATTGAGAGGTTTGTGTAAAATGGAATGTGTCTTAAAAAATGGGATGTTTTTTAATTAAAATTTTACACCTCTAAATAGCGGCTGTAAATCTCTCTGAAGTCCACTTTCAAAAGTTGACATGTATGTGTATGAGACCAGCTGTAATGCAATTTAGAAGAAAAGTAGAAGAATTTATATTTCAAGGTCTCTCTGGATTTTAGCATGTGCAGTGTATGTTTGTTTTGTGTGTTTGCATTGTATTGCAGGGATGGCTTCACCTCCACCATTTATTTATATTGTTTAGAGGCACAGATTAAAAAGACAAATGTAGACTATGTTTAGTAAACCATGCATCAGTGGTAATTCTATGTGAGACAACCCGAAAGTTTCCCTTACCTCACCAGGTTTTAGCCCATAGACAGCAGACATTGTCCAATTCAGCATGACAGCATAGCCTGCCGTACTTCTAACAACACCCTAAAACCCAAGGTAAACCGTCACAATCAAGTTCATTTTTACATGTTACTTTAGATATTAAGGTCAACATGTATGAATGGGGCTGCGCCAGAATTCATGCCTCAAAAAGCTCTGGTAGACCAGTTCTATAGATGTCCGAACAGGCATACTCCAAACTTTGGCGCAATAAGTTCCTCGGTACACTTTTTAGTGCACCAAAGTTTTGGGGCATTCTGAGGGTGTGTCGTACCACATTAATAGAAGTAGACACATTTCTGATTCTTTGAAGCCAAAACTTTGGCACGAACAGTTAGAACAGCCAGACCAAGTTAAAGACTGTGTCTGTATGTATGAACTGCAGAAGAACAGGTTCATATATTCTGGCACAGTCTATGCTACCTTAAAGCGATTTAGAACTGGTTTGTCAGCGCCAAAATTCATACATGTCACCCCAAGTCTGTAACGTGGTGTCACATTTGGTCTAAGTTACCTTTGGCAGCCCTGTTGTGCCCGATGTATACAGAACATACAATGGGTGATTAGAAGGAAGAGGAATACAGTCATGTGGATGAGCTTTTGCAATCTCCTCTGTCCAATCAAGATCACGTCCAGGGGTGAGAGGCGCTTGATCCTGGTGAGAGTAAAATAATATAAAGAAAGTGGAGTTATTTGTTGGTTTATTGGATAATGTACTCAGAAGCTATTTTTTAACCTTATTCTTTTGGATCATGGTTTTTTAGGACAACAGGACGAACTTTACAGTCAATTAATACAGCCATCCAATTGAGAATATTTCAAAAGTGAAAAACACTGGCACTCTTTCAAATGTTACTTGGAGATCAACGAAGTTAATGAGTTATAATATGCTCTATACTCATCAACCTCCATCTCTATCTTTTGTGACTAATATCATTTACAAGGGAAAGAAATAATATGTCATGCAGTGTTTTCTATGCAGCACTAAAAATTATGTTTCCATCCATTGTCTCATTGGTTGCAATGTCAAAACCATATAAAAACAGCTGTGATGTTCAGAGTAAACAAAAAATTACTTTTCTCCACTTAGCTTTATTCTTTTTTTTTATAATTTTTTTTGTTGAGTTCAGGGTTAAAAAAAAAATAAAAAAGTTTAATCATTGGTTGCAACATTTTATTACTCAGCTGTTTTTGGACTTAAAACAAGACAATTAGTGCAGAACCTCTCACGTTCTTATCCCGTTTTGGCCTGTCATCATGGACGCAATACAGGATGAAATAAAACCTTCTTACTTCCTTCCAGAACGGTAGAGGTCTCACTGATCAGGTATAAGATACTTTCACTGGAATACCCAACTTTACACATATTTGCACCACTAGATAGTACTATTTGATGGTGCTAAAAAAGACTGACATAATATATATGTGCATATATGGGCATCTCTAATGGTTGGTTTTATTACTGTTCTTAATACATAATTTATTTATAAAATATAGTATCTCACTGAAGTGTGTACACCCCTCACATTTCTGTAAATATTGTATTATAGCCTTTCATGGGACAACATTAAAGATATGATACTTTGATATAATGTAAAGTCATTATTGCAGGGGTCACCTGAAGCTCAAGATGGCGACTCGTGGCAAAGAACTCTGAGGATCTGAAAAAAATAATTGTTGCTCTACATAAAGATGGGCTAGGCTATAGAAAGATTGCTAACACCCTGAAACTGAGCTGCACCACAGTGGCCAAGACCATACAGTGGTTTAACAAGACAGTTCCCACTCAGAACAGGCTTCGCCTGAACACAACCTGGTCAGGCTGACAGTGCTCAGACCATATGCCACATACTGCATCAAATTGGTCTGCATGGCTGTCATCCCATAAAGAAGCCTATTCTAAAGATGATGCACAAGAAAGCCCAAAAACATAGCTTGCTGAAGCCAAGCAGACTAAAGGTCACATGTATGAAAACTGTATAGGTCTAAAATTCACTTTGTTGCCCATCGCAACCAATCAGAGCGCCCCTCTCATTTTTCCCAGGGGCACTATATTAAAATGAAAGGGGAGCTCTGATTGGTTTTGCTATGGGCAACAAAGTGAGTTTTTAGCCCTTTTGACAGTTTTTCATACATGTGGCCCTAAGTGTCATGGTTTGAGGCTGCATGAGTGCTGCCAGTGGGAATTTTTACAAAAATATGTAAAAATTACTTACTTTTGTGATACACTGTATATTTAGACTATTTGAAGTTCGGATAATTTTTCAGTTGCTGCTGCAAATAATACCTGATGCCCAGGTTCATACTGAAAGAATTCTACACTCAGACCTTTTGTAACATACATTTTAGAACTACAAAAATCTATACCAGTTCAGGTTTGAGCTCTAAATATAATATTCTCTAATACTATTGGTTTCCCACACACATTGCATAAAAAAATCCCATGTTACCATCTTAGCACAAGTTTTTTTGATTCTGCTACTCTTCCTTGCTCATTGACCCCTTTCCACCTCTCAAGTTGTAGTTCTGTTCACATTAATGTCTTACCAAATGTAGTATAAAAATATTCTTTATCATGTGGATTCATTTCTAATTTTTCATATTCATTTTCTATCAAATTGATGGAAAACGTTAACAGAAAAAAATGTTTTTTGGTAGTTTTGATAAGTTACTTACCATGTTTGGTCGACTGAATACCAACACTTTTTCAGGCTTGTGCTGTACCATATCTAGTGCTTTTTCTACAAGAGGAATGTATTCAACTGTCCTGCCTGGTTCAATGCCAAATGATGCAGTTACAATGAGTTTTGGCTGCAGAAAGGAATAAAAATATCATGTTTATAAATACACACACATTAATTAAATACATATGTATATAGAGTGGTACCTTGGTATAAGTCCAATTTGGTATAAGTCCTGTTTAGACTCGAAAAATGTTTAGAATAAGACTCAAGGTAACCTGGACCTCCATAGCAGCGGATGGCAGCAGAGGAGCTCAGCACAACTTTCAGCCGGTTATCTCAAGTGAGGACAAAGGATTTAGCAGCCTGTTGCTTCCGGAGGTGAGCGCTGCTTTAGACACGCAACTTCTACTATAAAGCACTATGGGTCCTCTTATAAGCGCAGTACCTCTATAGCCTCTGTCTCCCCCGCATCCTTACACCCAATCCTCTCATCTTCTGCTCTAGCTTACTTGGGACTGCACGGTAGCCTGCTCATTCCGAGTATGCAACAGTGTGTATGAGGTTGTTTGGGACACTGGTATACCTCTCTCACTTACCTTCCGGCAGACACATTATCTTTAACCCTCTGTAGAGTTAGGTTGATCTAACTCTACTAAAACACAGTCACCTTGCAGCAGACTACAGCTCGTACTCCCCCCTATTACAGCTTCATCCAGGCTGCCTTGGGAGAATGTCAGTAGTATTGTGGATGATTCAAAATAATCCTATTGTTAATATTATAAGAACTGATTCATTATTTTCCCTTTATTTCCTATGGGAAACGTTTTTTGGTATAAGTCCTAGGATATGGAATGGATTAATGATGGTACCAAGGCATCACTGTGTGTATATATACATGTGTATCCATGTATATATATTTATTATTATGATATATATATATATATATATATATATATATATATATATATATATATATATATATTATATATATATATATACATACACAAAATTTTTACCATCTGCTTTGTGGTTGGCAATTTATTAGGACATATTAATATTATTTAGGACTACTTCACTTTTACAAGATGCTAGTAACCGGGTTATGATGCTTTCCAGTGTTTTGTATGCCGATTATATCATCTGCTTCTTACAATATCTGGGTCATGTTCATTTCTATTATGTTGAAAGTGTATATTGTTTATATCTAAGAGCATGAGTGTTGTCTTAGTATTGCATCATATCAAATAAAATTTACCTTTGCATGATCAATGCGTACACACAACTCCTTGGGTGCAAACCCTCCAAATATCAGACTATGGATAGCGCCAATTCTTGCACATGCCAACATTGTGTACATTGCTTGGGGTATCATTGGCATATATATTACAACTCTATCTCCGGACTTAACACCATGTTTTGCCATAACGCCAGCTAGCTTGGACACCTGAAAAAAAAGGTATTTTTAGATTATGCTTCATCCAGCAAAATCTTTTCAATAAAGAACCCCTATGTAGTATAAAGCCATAGTGATTAACAGAACAAAAGTTACTTATGGTTGGCTATGGAGTAAACCTTTCCAACTAAAGTTGTATACAGTTGTGTATTAAATTACGTTAAGGGCAGCACATTTAGGTAAATGGCTATGAACTAGTGTTATGCTGGCTTCAATATCTACTTACAGTTTTGTGCCCTGCATTAAACACATGGATTTTTTTGTTTGATGTTTTCATGCATTTTGATTTAATCAATTTTATTTTTGCCAGCACTGAATTTTATTATATTGTTCTACATATTTTGATGATAACTTGTCCTTGTTTTATTATGCTTTTTCTGTTTTATTCTTTAGCAAACCCCTAGATTTAGTGTAGCATTTACTCTCCCAAAGCACAAACTCATCTATTCAGTCTTGATAGTACTGTGGTTTTAGTGGGTGCAATTGAAATTTTGAGCGACATCCATCTGGATAGCTAAGAAGTACCATCTAGTTACAGATGTTACTTTTTATGATGCATAATAAGGGAAAATGACAAAAAAGACAACATCGGAAAACAGAAATGGCACAATATAAGAGTAGCATAAAACAGATGAAGAATTGCTGCTGTTACATAGGGAATCTATGCAGACTTCAAGCACAACTCCTGAGGTCACTTATTCCAAATAAGAATATGGCAAATATTATGGTGCTTGTTCCATATATACAGTGTATGAATAACCAGCATGACACTCTCATATAGAAGAATGATTTATTATACTCAAATGTAATTAAAAATGCCAAGCACAGAACTCGACCACAAAGCTAACATTTACAATACAAATAGTCTCCAAAAAAGGGAATGTCACAAGAGAACAGAGAGTGGCTTCTGATCACTATATTTACTATTTTGCCATAGGAAAACTTAAACTTTATCAGTTCTCTATCTATAAAACACTAAAATTTAACTTTTATTACCTCTATACACACTATTTAAAAACCTGATTTCTAACCTCACCATTTAACCCTTTCTACTTCTGAAGGAAGGAATAGCTCCTTTTCCATTATCAAGTGTGGTGGAAACCCACCTACCAACAGGAAAGCCTTAGATATACACAGCAATTTATTAACTCCAGTCAGGGATCCCAAGCCTCCTACTTGGGCAATCGTCCCTAATCTAATGGACACAAGACAAATAAGGCTCCCTTTTGACACCCTCTGCAACGGGTGGCACTTGTAGACAGAGGTGAGAAATCACAATTTAAAACGTCTTGCCTGACCTCCCTAACATGTTTCACCAGCTAAACAATACAATACAACGCACTGAAAATAAATACACAAGGTAAAATTCGAAAATCTTATGAACACTGTGCACTTTGTTCTTCGTATTCCATTAGGCTGACAATTACCATCTCATCTTTAAAAGCTTGGATTTGTTTTTAACTAAGCAGCCAGAGCAAAGTATATACACATAAAACAACTGAAACAGATGTTTCTTTATTATATAGTAACCTTTGGCAAATATGTGAACAATAATATTCTACTAGTCTCTTATATTGCTAGGTGATAGGCTGTTTAAGGTAAAAGCTATAAAAGTCAACTAAACTTAAAAAGAAGAACAGAAAACATGGATTCAGACAGTGCCTCATTTAGAGAAAACACCACCGGTAAGTATAAAAAAAATCATATGCAGCAGCAAGAAAGCATGGGGCGGCACTCACCATACCATTTTCTGCAATTCTTTATTCCAAAAATAGCATTAAAAGCAAGCAGGTACCTTGAGAAAGCGTGTGTTCACACGAAACGTTCATTGGTAGTGTTTGTCTGTCCGTCCCGCATTTTAATGCTATTTTTGGAATAAAGGATCGCAGAAATTGGTATGGCGAGTGCCGTCCCGTGCTTTCTTGCTGCTGTATATGTATTTATGCATACTCTTTTTTGGGATTGAGCACCATCATCTGCGTGAATGAGTCCACAGTGTCCCGATGATTTATTGAACATACAGTGCCTTGAGAAAGTATTCGGCCCCCTTGAACTTTTCAAACTTTTGCCACAAATCAGGCTTCAAACATAAAGATATACAATTTTTATTTCTTTGTGAAGAATCAACAAGTGGGACACAGTTGTGAAGTGGAACAAAATTTATTGGATATTTTAAACTTTTGTAAAAAATAAAAAACTGAAAAGTGGGGCGTGCAAAATTATTTGGCCCCCTTAAGTTAATACTTTGTAGCGCCACCTTTAGCTGCGATTACAGCTGCGAGTCACTTGGGGTAT
Source organism: Phyllomedusa bahiana (assembly GCA_025379985.1). NCBI lineage: Eukaryota > Metazoa > Chordata > Amphibia > Anura > Hylidae > Phyllomedusa > Phyllomedusa bahiana. The sequence continues at coordinate 31,344 of JAODAL010032071.1, read as the reverse complement.
GTCTCTATCAGATTTGCACATCGAGAGACTGAAATTCTTGCCCATTCTTCCTTGGCGCACAGCTGGAGCTCTGTGAGGTTGGATGGAAAGCGTTTGTGAGCAGCTGGAGCTCAGGGAGGTTGGATGGAGAGCGTTTGTGAACAGCAGTTTTCAGCTCTTTTCACAGATTCTCAATTGGATTCAGGTCTGGCCTTTGACTTGGCCATTCTAACACCTGGATACGTTTATTTCTGAACCTTCCATTGTAGATTTTGCTTTATGTTTGGGATCATTGTCTTGTTGGAAGATAAATCTCCGTCCCAGTCTCAGGTCTTTTGTAGACTCCAACAGGTTTTCTTCCAGAATGGTCCTGTATTTGGCCCCATCCATTTTCCCATCAATTTTAACCATCTTCCCTGTCCCTGCCGAAGAAAAGCAGGCCCAAACTATGAGGCTGCCACCACCATGTTTGACAGTGGGGATGGTGTGTTCAGGGTGATGAGCTGTGCTGCTTTTTCGCCAAACATATCGTTTTGTATTGTGGCCAAAAAGTTCAATTTTGGTTTCATCTGACCACAGCACCTTCTTCCACATGTTTGGTGTCTCCCCGGTGGCTTGTGGCAAACTTTAAACAAGAATTTTTATGGATATCTTTGAGAAATGGCTTCTTCTTGCTGCTCTTCCATAAAGGCCAGATTTGTGCAGTGAACGACTGATTGTTGTCCTATGGACAGACTCTCCCACCTCAGCTGTAGATCTCTGCAGTTCATCCAGATTGTACATGGGCCTCCTGGCTGCATCGTTGATCAAGCTTCTCATCCATAGAGATGAAAGTATACAGGGACGGCTGGGTCTTGGTAGATTTGCATTGGTCTGATACTCCTTCCATTTCAATATGATTGCTTGCACAGTGCTCCTTGGGATGTTTAAAGTTTGGGAAATCTTTTTGTATCCAAATCTGGCTTTATACTTCTCCACAACAGTATCATGGACCTGCCTGGTGTGTTCCTTGGTTTTCATGATGCTCTCTGCGCTTTCAACAGAACCCTGAGACTATCACAGAGCAGGTGCATTTATACGGAGACTTGATTACACACAGGTGGATTATATTTATCATCATCAGTCATTTAGGACAACATCGGATCATTCAGAGATCCTCACTGAACTTCTGGAGTGAGTTTGCTGCACTGAAAGTAAAGGGGCAGAATAATATTGCACGCCCCACTTTTCAGTTTTTTATTTTTTACAAAAGTTTAAAATATCCAATAAATTTCGTTCCACTTCACAATTGTCTCCCACTTGTTGATTCTTCACCAAAAAAAATTAAATTTTATATCTTTATGTTTTAAAGCCTTAAATGTGGCAAAAGGTTGAAAAGTTCAAGGGGGCCGTATACTTTCACAAGGCACTATGTAGAGACTGTCCCGTGTTGCATCACTGGTGCCGATCATCTCTCTATGATATGAAATAAAAAAAAATCTAAAATAAAAAAAGGTATTAACAAGGAAGAAGTAGAATTATTTGGACAGATAGTTATTTGGAACATAGTATCTGTGACAGGAACATAAAGGATATTACTATTTTAACTTCTTATGTAGTGATATAACCCAAAGTTTAAATACATAAGACACATTAAGTAACTAACAGATGCCTATTACATCATGACCATAGACCAATATATAGATGATGATCTTGTTATGGTGTTTGGTGTTGCTAAGCGATAGACTAAAAACAGAGGGCCAACAAAAACTGACTAAAGTAAATGGAAGTAAAAACAATAAAAATGCATATCTACCGTATCTTTTATTAGAAAAGGCAGTAAAGATGGGAAGGATTCCAATCATATAAGCAATAACTACTGATAGTTAGATGGTATTGGAAAAAATGAATGCACTTTTTTTTCTTTTAAATGATAAAAAGAGGTCTAATCTAAAAATCCAGTAGGATTCAATTTTTTTAACGCACAAAGCCAGTTGATTGGTGTCAATCAGTATGATCATGTTTTTGGCCAAGAAATAAATGCCTTGACAAACTTTGTTTGAGAACCCCACTCATCCCTTCTTTTTCTTACTTTAAACCTGTGACCATTCATTCTTGCTTGCAAAGTTTGGTGGGTTAGTCCTACGTGTTCAAGGTCACAACAGCAAGTTACCAAATATATAATGGGGAAAATTAGTATTTGACACACTGGCGATTCTGCAAGTTTTTTCTACTAACTAAGATTGGAAAGGTCTGTGATTTTTAGATTTTCAACTGTGAGAGACAGAATCTAAAAAAAAACCCAAAAAATCACATTGGATGATTTTTACATAATTAAAGGGGTTTTGCTATGAAGAAAAAATTGCCCGGGGAATTTTTGCAAATAAAAAAAAAATTTTTCATTTTCATTATTAAAAAATTCGAAACCTTTTTTTTTTAGCTGCCCTTTATGACCTTGTTTACAGCTTCCCCAGGGATACGACCAGGGCTGAAGCCCTCAGCCCCCTGGTCAGACATGCTCGGGCATCACCTCTCCTCAAGGCAGCTACTGAGTTTCAAACCCCAGGTGCGTCACCTACCCCCTCCTCTGTCCTCCTTATAATTAGTCAACAGCCAAAAAATAAAAAAAAAAAACTCAATCGGGTTTGTGCCTTAATAAAAAAAAAAAGAACACAGGTTTGGGTTCCTGCAGGATTTAAAACCAGGCCCCTTGTGCCTGGAGGAAAAAACTTTACCTCTCACTACCACGCTTTTACAAAAACAGCCCTTTTTCTTTGATACAAAGGGAAAAGGCCTGGGGGATTCATCCTGCTGGGTCACATGAAACGAAATTTAAAACAAATCACAAAACCCCCCTTCTGACAAACAGAGTGAAGGGGGATCAGGGGTATAAAAATGAGATGGGGCAAAACCCCTTTAATTTGCTTTTTTTTCAGGAAATAAGTATTTTATACAATAGAAAAGCAGAATTTTGTCATTTTAAACAAAGGTTTCTGTACCAAATACGGAGGTCAGACGATCCTATAATTCTTGACCAAGTTTGCAAACACGGCAGCAGGGATTTTGGTGCCAAATAGCGCAGTTTATACCCACATATAGGGTATTGCCAAACTTGGAAGAAATTGATTAACAAATTTTGGGGTGATTTTTTTTCCAGAAGCCTTGAAAAAAATTTCCCTTATAAAATTTCCTTAAAGGGGGGTGTTTTTTTCCAATAGGGGGTCTTTTTAGGGGGTTTTTAATTTTTTAGCACCTTAGGTTGTCCGAAAATCTGTAACGGTCCCTAAAGAAAATCTAATGAAAATAAACCCCCCAAAAAGCCAGTTGGTCCCCTAAATCGACTTTTGGTTTTACCAAATAGCACATTAGGGTCAATAAGGAAAACTCTAAAAAAAGTAAATGGGGGGAAAATTTATATTGTGTTGCATTTCCCTGGTCATATCTATCATGCTCCAGTGAATAATGGATACAAATTAAAAATGTGCTTTAATTTCTGTGGAACACCTAATGGGTTGACAATCTTCCTAAGCATAGTTTTGAATACTTTAAAGGGGTTGTCTCACTAAAAGATTGCTTTTAATTAAAGATCTTGCAAAATTAAGTCACTTTGCAAATGTATCCCTTAACATTTTCCCACCTATTCCTAGAATCCCCTTTTTATGGGCTGCATCATCCTCAGGGCGCATAGCTACAACCTGTTTTTATCTATCCTGATAGGCTGCCAGACTGGTTGCTATAGTTAAGACCTGGGTTCTACTGCAGCCTAGTAAAAAGCCATAAACACCCCCTGAATTCAAAGTGAAAAAAAGAAAACGGGGCTGGTAAGTGAATCAGTGTATGAGACAACCCCTTTTTGGGGTTAGTTTCTCAATGGGGGTCATTTATGGGGGGGATATCGGGTCTCAAAACGTCATAACTGGATTGGTTCCTAAGCAAATCTATGTTGCAAATTTTCTTGAAAATGTGAAAAATTACTAATAAATGTATAAATCTCCTAATCTTGGAAAACTTAAATATACACTTAAAAATGATGCCAACCTACAGTAGACTTATGGTAGATGCTAGTTATAAACTATTTTCTGTGGAATAACTAACTGTCTTACACGCAGAAATTTTTGAGCTTTGAAAATAGCACCATTTTTTTAAAATTTTTATATTTTTTGATATTTTCACAAAAAAAACAAAGGGTTGTATGCATTGAAATTTCTTACTAACTTAAAGCACAATATATAATGAGAAAACAAACTCTGAATCCTATGCATAAGTAAAAGTATCAAAAACTTATCAACACAAAGTGACATCAGATTTCAAAAATGGGGCTCTGTCAGGAAGGTCAAAACTGGCTGTGGCGTTAAGGGGTTAAGAAAAGCCCGATGGCATTTTTGCTCTCTGCCCGGGACACGAAAATCAGTCTCTGTGAAAGTAAAGTGTGAGTAAAGAGGTTGCATATGTTCTTTTGTAAGCGTGCAGGGAGAAACCCTGTTAGAGAGGTACATTTATTGTACTGTATAGTTAGCGCCAGACAGGCAAGGATTTCAGTCAGCTTCCACCTATTCAGTGGTGATTGATCTACTGTGTATTCCAGGAGACCTCTCATCCGACCCCAGCAAAGGAGATCTTGTTTAAATCTCACCACAGTTTCTAGACACTTCTGCAAGTCATCTGGCAAATGGGTGTGGCTTCTCAAAAATGGCTGTGGCTTAACGTGCAATGCTGTGCATTAATATAATGTGCCAAATTTTTGCTGCAATTGGTGGCATAAAGTAAGCCACCTAAAGTTAGACAAGACAGTCTGAACATGCCAAATTTATCAACACTATGAAAAATGTGGTAATTTTAAGACTGTCTAGTCTAAGACTACATAAAGTATTACAGTATTGATAAATCTGCCCCAATGTGTCTTAACATTTGATAATAAATCATTCTTATATATAAGGTTTTGTCCCACTGATTGCCCACACACTGAATATATGGAACAAGGGCCATAACATTTGCCACCTATTTTTTACAGTGCTGTAGTGTGATGGTGGAGCAGACCACAGTATTAGAGTGGTCTTCAATGTCTTCAGATGTATGTTAAAAACATTTTTAAATATTAAAACACATTTAAAGACAATTATTTTGCCCCACTAAAAAATATCCAAGAAACGTCTGTGGCAACATAGAGGCACTAGACAGGCTGAGAGAGACTCAATAAGGTCCTGGTACAGTAGCTTGTCCCAGGTATCTGGAGCCATGCTGACTGCAGTGCATTCCACAACTTCTGGAGGATGCATGGGGCAGAACAAATGCTTGCCACTAGGCGAAGGGTTAGTTTCATACTCATGTCGGGGAAACTGCTGGGTGTTGGTTGAGCCTAATTCGCAAGGGGGCAAGACATGCATTGTGGGCTTAAGACTGCTGGCCAGGTATTGTCTATCTCCATGTCATGTGAAAGAACATAACCATGTGCCTTTACAAGTGACTAGCTATGAGAAAAGCCTGTGCAAAGCTCACCTGTGCCTTCACCCTTCACAGCATCTCATCTTCACCCCGACACTACAGTGCTATGGTCATGATTGGTACCACTTTGCCAATCAGCCCAGGAGGTATGATGCTCTTCATACTCCACATATTTTTAAACAGTTCTCTTAGCTGGAGTATACCAATAGCACCAGCTAAAGCAACAGAATAAATAATATATAATAGCATTTATTTCCTATAATGATATAGGAAATCAATGCTATACTTCATTACTACTTTATGTTGATTATTTATTATTAATCTAGAATCTTGCACTTTAAACAATATTAATTCATAGAATGCATATTAATAGCAAAAATTAAAAATGATTCTGTCCTATTTGATGTTAGTTAAATAAAGTATTGTCATAGAGCATAACATAATATTATACCCACCAACATGACTTCTAGTTTACAAACAAGCATGCTGAAAATCTGATATTTCTATTCTATCTTCTGCAGACTAATAGGCAGGCTGTCACCTCAAGCAGAATAAATGCCAAACTGTTCTTGTACTGTAAGTGCATAACATGGTGTTAGGAAATGTGCTGAAGGATATAATATAATTGGTGCAAAAAGAATTCAATCTAGTGAGCTTGACATTGTGTATCTCATATTTGCTGACAAACAAAAAGTAAGAAAATTTGCAGATCACATTTTCCGTCATATCAAGGCCACTCTCTTTTAAAGTACAAAAGTCTCTTCATGTCAATGGTACACTCTTATGGTTTTAATTTGCCGGTCAGTGGCCAAATACTATATTAATTACCAAAACATTTTTTCTAAGGCTAAGGATAATTTCATGCTATGTTAGTAATGTATAGTTATAGTATGCACTGTAAAACATGAAGGACTTCTATCTACCATAAAAAAAGGTGATCAACATGACAAGTGGAAACATAAAAGAGAAGGCTCTTAATTGAGGTACAAAGTTCTCGCCCTAGTAAAGCTGTGTCCATTTTCACTAAATAACCTTTTTATGTATTATTTGTGTTTCGTAGGTATTAAGTAGGTGTATTCATAGTTACATAGTTTGTAAGGCCGAAAAAAGACCAACGTCCATCCAGTTCAGCCTATTGTCCTACAGTATTGGTCCAGAGGAAAGCAAAAATCCTCATGAGATAGAAGCCAATTGTCCTAATTTTAGGTAAAAAATTCCTTCCCAACTCCAATCTGGCAATCGGAATAAATCCCTGGATTAACAACCCTTCTCCAGAACTAGTTATATTATTGAAAAATCAAAAAAACAAAAATTGGTCAGCACATCCAAAGCAATATTTAAAACAATTATTATAGGTGTATACTAGCGTGGCAGCAAAGCAATGCAAACACAACACAATATCAGCAGCCCTCTATAAACATCAAAAAACAGTCAAAGGTAATATAGGAATTTTTTCAAAATGCATTTCTGCTACTTTAGGATACACGAAAATTTGAGGTTATTAGCGCACGTTTTTGATCAAAACTGTAAGGGACCATCCACCATGACAACGTGACCTCAGTACAGATGGGAACCTACTCTGACATTTACCTCACTTGGTGTTGGCTCAGACCTTGATATTTTCAGGGAGAGAAGGTGCCATCTACATTCTGCTCTAATTAAAAAAACAGTCTGTGTGGATGGTAGGATGAGTAGGTAATGAAATGCATTTAGTAGAAATGCATTTCGAAAAAATTCCTATATTCATTTTGGCTGTTTTTTTTAGAGTGCTGCTGATAATGTCTTGTGTTTTTTATATTACTGCACTCTAGAAATGCATCCAGACCCTTTTTGAACTCTAAGGGCATGTCCCCACGGCAAGGGTTTTTAGACGGTTTTACAGACGGTTTTTGGTTTTGAAAACTGTCTGTAAACCGTCTGTCAAACTTTACAATGGACCTCAATGTAAAATCCGTGCAGCAGTCCCCACTGTACGGATTTTCCGCCGGACGGTTTTTTAGACCACTGGGGGTCTGAAAAACATTGAACATGTTCATTCTTCCGCCCACTTTTCGGGTGGAATATGAACTTTTCAATGCGAAGGAGGAGGGCCACAAAACAGAGCAAAAATGACCGTTTTTTTGCTCTCTGACGTGCGGACATGCCCTGAGAGTTTCACAGTCTCCCTGCTCTTAAGCTACGTCCACACAGTGCATGAAAACAGTCAGATTTTCAGCAGTTTTAGTATTTTGAAACCGCTGAAAATCCAACCATTTAGCAAGTCCATAGACTTCAACAGAAAAAAAAGACCTATTGTCTACACAAGTCGTTTTTTTTTTTTTGAAGCTCGTTTTCTGGCACAAGCGGGTTTAGGACCATTTTGTATACTCAGTCATCGTTTCGCCATCAGTTTCCCCTACAATCAAGTGTATGGTCCGACGGCAAAAAAATAAGAACCGACCATGGTTTTTGTGAAAACCGTGACAAAAACCATGGTCGTGCATCACACAAAAGCCATCAGCTTTCTGATGGTTTTCGTCCTATGCTGTGTGTTTCCAGCCTTACAGTAAAGAATCCCTTTCTAGGTTCAAATCCCTGCAGGAACCAAAGATGTGGATTTTTTTTTTCTTTTCTCAAGTAAAAATTAAATCCTTAGCGCCTCCCATGCTTATACTAAAAATCTTCTTTATCAGCAGTTTTAAGATGTAAGTAAAGTCAGAACATACAGGCATTGGTCCTGATGTGCACCACACTTTTCTTCATGTGGAGACAGACTTAGAAGATGATCTGGAAATCCTACTTTCTAGGACTGCTATGAAAAAAGATATATTTTGTGTTTCTGTGGTACAACGAAAGAAAGTGCAAGCAATTTAATTGTAATTTAATTGCAATTTAATTGTAATAAAAATGGCACAGGAACTGTAGTATAACTACTCCCAATTCCCTCTACTTGCTTGCCGATTTTATTATTAAAGTACAGAACCTTGTACCCCTGGAGCAGTTTAGCTTAGTCCTTCCCACCGTATCTCTATTTAACAGGAACAGAATTAAACAAGCCAACTAAAGATATGAAGACAGAGTGCATTACATGAATCTATTATGTAAAGAGAATCATTTTTTAAAAAGCACAAAAAACAACAGAACACCATAAAGAAATCACATAATTTCTAGTGCACTTTATATCTCACTATAGACTTTCTTATACTGGATAATGTCCACTCAGTGGTTTTGTTCAAAAAAAGCTAGAAAAAATGTTTTTTGAGAACAAAAATCCTACTTTTTTTCGGAAGATCAGACCACTGTAGAAACATTCAAGATGCACCAGAACCCTTTAAGTGTGACTTGAAGAGACATTAACATCTGATTTTTTTTTTTTTTTTTTTTCGGTGGAGGAGGGAAACAATCCCCCGGAAATTTTTTTTTTAGAATTTTAGCAGTATTTTTTTTATATTTTGTCAGTCCTATGCTATTAAAGAGGTTTTCCCACCATGCAGTTTAACAGTCATAGCCTGCTCTTGCTTTGCTTTTCTTTCACTCTGCCTTATCAGGCTGTGGGTAGTTCTATAGCCGTGATTAGCAGGTTTAGCCTCTCTGTAACTAGCTGAAACATTACAAAGAGTAGTACAGGAGAGCTAATCTTCAGTAAAGAATATATGCATGTGCTATGAGGATTGAAAAAAATTGCTTATCTGTAAACAAAAGCCAATCTTGTTATATATAATTATTATGCCCAGAGTGATCAAATTTAAACAAAATCGGTCCAGGATCCGCTGAATGTATCCAAAATAATGGGCAAAGATACATAAAACTTGACCTTTATTGAGCCATATTTAAAAACAAATATGTACGCTCTTTATAGGCATAGTGATATCCCCAGTTAACGCGTTTTGGTATTACACCCTAATCATAGCCATATGCCTCCCTCTGTCTTAGTGGACAATGATCACATGATACATATTCACTAATGAGATCTACATGCATCAGATGTGTCAAAACCAACCACCATTAAACATCCTAAATTAGTTTAAAAAGCAAAATGCAATATAAAAACATGCAATGGTAACCAAACAAACAAATAAACATACTTAATACACACGTATATATCACTTTTTTATGCAGATCTCCCACTCCAATTGACTTGATGCCCAATGATGAAATTGTGGTAAACCTCATAAAAATGTTTTGAAACTGCTGACATATTTGACGTCCATATAATGTGGCATGCATCATAAAGATAGACCATCGTGTACGTGTTAGTTGTGCAGCCCACATATTGTACTTGGTATTCTACACAAAAAGGTAAATATCACATTTTTTGTCTTACAATTAATAAAGTTGCCAATTTTATAACTCTTGTTTGTTACATAAGATACAAAGATGTCCCCACCGAAAAAAACTTAAGTAGTCAACCAAGTTTGTTTTCACCCTCCTGACTAACAAAAAAACTAGGGGAAATTAACGCAACTATTGTGGGAGCCCGCTGAGAAACAATTCTCATGTGTGTACAGTACGAGCAGATGTTTCTTAATAATCCGGACTATGATGATATTGGGAACTAAAAACTGTAGAGAATGTAATAGGTTTATTTACCCCCTTAGATTGTTTATTTCTCTTAGACTGCAAAAGTTCCATACGGTGTATATCATGTATTTTTTTTGACAGCTTTATTTAAAATAGTATCTTTATAGCCCCTTTCCTTCAATCTACCAAAATGGCTATTTGTTGTTTACTATATTCAGAGGTCAAAGTACTATTTCTCTTTGTTAGTATTAACTCTTCCTTGGGTATATTATCAATGACATGTACAGGATGGTAGGAAGATTCCAGGAGTGTAGAGTTCCTGGAAACAGCTTTCCAATGTGGCAAAATAATGCCTGAATTTAAATTTCTCACTAATATCCTCAGAAATCAATTAGTACAAAATAGAGTTTCCTGGGCCCTCCCATATCAGAAGCAGGTCTATATAATGACCATGCCAACTGATATGGGAGGCAAAAGGATTATCATCTGAAAACAAAAAATTTCTTCTTCTACATGGCCATATAGATATTGGCCAATGAAGGGGAGAAACGCGTCTCCATAGATGCTACTCTTTTAAATAATTGAAATAAAAAAAAAAGAAAAAAATATGTTTTATTAGGAATTTAGTAGCCATGATAATAAATTCACTCACTGCTATCCTGTAGCTTTTGACTGCCACCTATACGTTTATTCTTCAAAACGGATGTGCTAACCAGATTTTGTTTTTTGACTGCTATCCTGTACATGTCATGTCTCTGTAGAAAATATGCCAAAAACTCGAATGCGACATTATGTGGTATTGATGGGAATAGGCTGACCACGTCACAAGTCAGTCAAAAATAATGAGGCTCTAAAGCTTTAATGGTATGCTTTGTGTCCTGCAAATACCTTGGTAGAGCAGAAAGCAATGGATGCAAAAAATGATCGACCCAGGCTCCTAGGCACTTCCCCAGGGAACCTTTCCCTGCTACTGTTGGTACCAATGGTGGTGGAAATTGATATTTATGTACCTTCGGGAGCGCATGGAAGACCAGGGTGATAGGATGGTGAACATATAATTGTTCAGCAAATTTGGGGGTAATAGCTTCTAGACTTACTGAGAGTGGTCTCTATGGCCATGGTGACATCACTCCTATCTGTCTAATCAGATAGCAGAGATATGAACAGGTAACCATAGAAATATGTGTGAACTCAGAGCAGATAAGAATCTTTCATGTCCTTACTAAGGTAAAATCTAAAGGCTAATGTACTTGGAAAAAGTCCTCAATTACCTATCCTTACATGTTGAAGGCTAATATTTATAGTAAGAAAACTTCATTAATGATAACATTTAAATATCTTGTCCTTTTCTAACTGTAATAATGAAGAAACAATTATGGTCCCTTTAATGCCAGACTATTAAAAATTGAAAATATAATTTTTTATTAAGATCCTTTTATACCTTAGTGTCGTAAACTCTACCTGTTCATAGATCTCTTTGTAAGTAATAGCTTGCTTGGTTCCGGTAACAGGACTGTCATAGATAACTGCAACTTGATTAGCTCTTCCACTTTCAATGTGACGATCAAGAGCATTGTAACAGATATTAAGTTCTCCACCAATAAACCTTGAATGAAAAAAAAAACACATGATATTTTGATAAAAAATAAAATAAACATAAAAAAATTTCACATTAGATTACAATAATGTAATAGTTGTAAAGACTATAAAGCACAAATTTCTTGAATTGAAGAGCGTTGTGAGAGACAACATAAAAACATGAGCAAAGCTCAAATTAATCCATGTTCCACTAAAACATTGTAAAATTTCTTGTGTAGCAACATGGTCTCTTTAGCAGGTCTTCGGCTCTAAGGTCAGATGAGCCTTTATTACAGTCATTACTTTATGCCCTGTGGTTTTACTTATCAGGGCCTAATAAAAATAGCGACGAACAGCAACACTTGACAACTTACAGTCTCATTTATTCAACAAAAAATGAAAACAAAATAGAAAAGCCATGTGTGAAAAAACTAAGTACACCCATACTAATTAGATAGAAATTAACAGGGTAAGTAGCAGCCAGATGCTGCTAATTAATCATCAGCAAGTGTGATCACCTCTATAAATGCAGACAATTTAGAAGTTTGCTGGTCTGGAGTATTATTATTATTATTATTATCGTTTATTTTGGAGCGCCCTTGATTCCGGGGTCCCCGTACATTTCGGCGAACATAAATAACATTGGTCGGGACAATTACGTGACAATAAGTGATAAAAATTGCAGGGGGAGAGAGGTCCCTGCCCGTGGGGCTTACAATCTACAGGGAAGGGGGAAGAGAAGAAGGTGAGGGGCGACATTTTTGTGGGGGCGGAGGAGTGCAACAGGGTTTAATGTTGGTTATAGGCAACCCTGAAGAGGGTAGGTTTTCAATTAGTTTAACCCGGTGGGAGGGGGGGAGAGTCTGGGGGTTGGGGCGTGAGTTCCAAAGTGGGGGGATGCACGAGGGGAAGTCTTGGGACGGTTATGTGAGGAGGGATAAGGGGGAGAGCAGAGGGAATTTCCTTTGAGGACGGAGGTTGGTGGGGGGAGGTATTTGAGATTAAGGCGAGAATATGAAGGGGGAGGTTATGTAGACCCTTGGGGTCAAAGTTGTTTGCTTGAAGGTTCGCGGGGCAAATGGGTAGCCGTGAAGGGATCGGGAAAAGGGGAGGGAGGGGGGGGAGTAGCGGGGAGGAGGTGAATCAGAGGGCGCAGGTTAAGGGGATGGTTTGGGGGGAGCGGGGGCGCGGGAGGCCACAGAGGGGATGTTGCAGTTGAGGGTGAGATGAGGGGGTTGGACCAGCATTTTTGTGTTTTAGAGTTAAGAAATGGCGGATTGGGGAAATACTTTTTAGGGGGAGGGACAAGCAGAGGTGAGGGTTTGGATTGGGTTTAAAGGACGTTTGGGAGTAAGATTTCCCAAGGCGGGCACTTGGTTGCTGGGAGAGATGTAGCCATTAACAGTGATAGAAAATGGGGGTGGGAATGGAGTGGGACGGGGGGGAAAGATAATGAGTTAGTTTTCTCCACGTTTGTTTTAGGAGACGGGGGGGAGAAAAAGGGAGGAAATGGGGGACAGACAGTCGGGGATGGGGGGGAGAAGAGGGGTGACTTTGGGGCCCCGGGAGATGTAGAGTTGGGTTCTAGCATATGGGGTGGTTTTGAAAGCCGGTGATGCTATAGCTCCCCCAGGCCAAGAGTGAAAATTAGAAAAGGGGATGGGGGCCCCAGACTGACCCTTGGGGGACACCAACAGAGAGGGGCCCGGGGGGGAGGGGTGGGCGAGAATGAGAACGCTGAAAGTCGATCAGGAGGTACGAGGAGATCCGGGAAAAGAGCCAAGTCCGTGTGCCGAGGGAGGAGAGGATTTTGTAGCAGGAGGGGAATGGTCGACGTGTCAAAGGCAGAGGAAAGGTCTAGGAGGAGAACACGGTATGGCTTGGGGCTTTGGCAGTTGTGGGTCGTTGGTGTTTTTGGTTTTTAGGGCGGTTTCATAGAGTGGTGGGGAGGAACCCCGATTGGGGGGTCGGGGGAAGATTTTGGTGGAAGGGGGAGGAAAGTTGAAGTGGCGTGCTGCCAAGGGAGTTTAGGGGGCAAATGGAAGCAGTGAGATGGGGGGGATAGTTGGACAATGAGGAGGGGTCAAGAGATGGTTTTCTTTAGGATTGGGGGTGATGGTCGCATGTTTAAATGAGGGGGAAGATGCCAGAGGTTAATGTAGATTGGAAAAATGGGTGAGGTGGGATGAAAAACAGCAAAAGGTCAGGGATAGGTGAGATGGCAGGGGGTCAAGTACAGGGGGTGGGGTTTTGATTTGGACAGTAGAGAGGAGAACTTTGTCAGGAGTGACCGGTGAGAAGCGAGTTAGAGGGGAAGGTAGGGAAGGTACAGAGGTGGGCTGTGGGGAACCGCAGGAAAAAGGGTAGGCTGGGGGGACTGGGGGGGTTTGAAGTTTTGTCTAGAGATTTTTTTTATTATGGAAGGGGTTTTGCAAAATCATCTGCTGAGAGGGGAAGAGGGGGGGGGAGGGGGGTGGGGTGGACGCGGGGAAGAGTTGAAGGTGTTAAAAAGTTTTTGGGGTTGTGGGCAGGGAGGATTGAGGGGGTGAAATAGTCTTTTTTTGGTGGGTGATGCAGATTTTTAAATGTGTGTATGATTCTTTTATGAGGTGAAGTCGTGGTGGAGCGGGGTTTTCTTCCAGCGGCGTTGGAAAACTCTGGAAGCTCCCCTCAGCTTTTTTGGTGGAGTCTGTGGCAGGGTTGTCGTTCTTTTTTGGGGTTCTGTTTTTGTGTGGGGGGGGCGACAGCATCAAGAGTGGAAGTGTTTGTGTTGTTGAGAATGTGGGGCTGCGTTGGTCAGAAAAATTTGGGATTGGGTAGAGAGGGGTGAAAGAGAGTCAGAGAGGTCAAGGGTTGAGGTTTTTGTAGGTTCCGCGGGGGGGTGTATAGAGGGGGGTTTGCGGAGGGGCAGGGGGGTGGTGAGGAGAGGTGAGAGATTGTGGTCAGAGTAGGGAGAGGAGAGTTTGAGAGGTTAGATGGGGGGAAAGGCGGGTTTTAAAATGAGGTCCAGTGTGTGTCCTCTGTGTGGTGGCTCCAAGGTCCATGGGAGAGGCCAAAAAAGGAGGTTTACAGGAGTTTTTTTAGTACGGAGTGGGGTGTTCGATTGGGGTGTTAAAATCTCCCATGATAATAGTGGGGGGTGTCTGTGGCAAGAAAGGGGGACCAGGGAACAAAAAGGTCAAGGGGGGGTGGAGGGCCCGGGGGTGGTAACAACACCCCATATTTAAGCATATGTCAAGCGGTAAAGACAGCAGCAGTGATCTTACAGAAGAAATTGTTACCCGATATCCCAACGGGTTAAATTACAAAAATGATTTATGATATATTGATTAGTTACCACCTTATTTTAAGTTTTTCCTCTCATTTAGTTATTTTGATTAATAGTTTAACTCCCTGTAGTTGAAGAGGCATTTGACTGTAAACACGTAGTTTCATAAATGTGGGGTAGTTTCATCTTTAAATTTGTTACAAACTCCCTGAACTTATTATAGTATGCTCCTTCTTTATTCGTGTGGGAAATGTTACCGTGCCTGGCACCATTAAGTCGTGTAGTGATATAGGGCCACATGTATGAAATGTTTTTCAGGTTTAAACTCTTTTGTTGTCCCTAGCAACTAATCAGGTCCCTTTATTTTTAAATCTCTGGAAAAATGAAAGTGGTGCTCTGATTGGTTGCTATGGGCAACAAAGAGTTTTAGACCTAAACAGTTTTCATAAATGTGGCACTCAGCATGGATACTTGCAGGAACCAGGTTGATTTGGCATGATTTGCTACATTGTTAACACACTTGGACACATCGGTGGTCCTCAATGCTATGATAGTTTATCTTGTGTGATATAGGCGAGTCTAATGGAATGAATACCAGTATATTTTGAAAACACATAGCTTTATTTGTCATAACACATGTTTATTTATATTAAGACAAAACTGCATAATTTATAGGCTTTCATATATGGTTAATATATGGACAATTAGAATACAATGCAAATATGTTACCTTTATTGGAATATTTACATACACACATGTTGTTGTACTCATGCTCCGATTTTGTGATTGGACATGAGATTTGCATTGGTGTGCATATGTTTTTAATTGGTGTTGAAGGCAGTGCGGCAGCAAAGACTAAGGGTATTTTCACCGAAAGCTGGCTTTTTTAGGGGACCATTTTTTTTAAAATGACTTGAAATAAAGAAATAAGAATACATTTTTAATCATCTCCATCGGGTGCTGGATTCACTTTTTTTCTTGGATACTAAAAAATTGTTGTTGCCTATTATTGTGGGAAGGATTATAAAGCAAAATTACAAGTAAAACATTATGCAGCTCCCAAAACTATCCAGAGTAATGTCCCCGCAAAAAATTTCCCTAATTCAAGCACACAATGCACATAAAAACAAAAAAAAAAAAAGGAACCACATCTCAGACTCTAAAGGCCCTGGTTATTATGTTAACTGCTCGAGTTTATGACAATACAATTAGAAAAAGACTGAACAAGTATTGTTTGTTGGAGGGGTTGTTAGGAGAAAACCTTTGCTTTCTATAAAGAACAAATCAGCCCAGCTTAAAGGGGTTATCTAACCATGCGGTTTCCCAGAGCCAAAAGCTCTAAAGTAAACAAAAGCAATTAGTCTCCTTTGTTGTTAGAGTGAAAAAATTCTCAAACCCGCCCGATTCAGTGTGCAACCTGGTGAAAATCATCCTTGCATAGACAAAACAAAGGCAAGGAGAGGAAAAAAGGGGAGAGCAAGTCAGTAACCTAAATAAACCTCTGTGCACTCAGAGGAGATAAATTATCTCTTATCTCATCAACAAAGCAAAATAAACTAAGCAATACATTTGAAAAGTCTTCATTTACTGTTCCCTACATGTTGGAAGCTAATCTTTGTAAGAAGACAAACCTTTTAAGTCTGCAAAGATGCATGTGAACAAACCAAAAG
Organism: Phyllomedusa bahiana; assembly: GCA_025379985.1. Taxonomy (NCBI): domain Eukaryota; kingdom Metazoa; phylum Chordata; class Amphibia; order Anura; family Hylidae; genus Phyllomedusa; species Phyllomedusa bahiana. The sequence goes on along the minus strand of JAODAL010032071.1, from coordinate 14,928 downwards.
ACTTCTGGAACAACCCTTTAGAACAGATAAGAGCAAAGTGAAATTGTTTGGCCAGAATACCAGGTATACGTTTGTATTTAAATGCGATGTTTGGTTTTTGTCAAATACCTGCACTTTATAAAAACACTGGTGCGGGGGATAATTTGGGCTTATTTTGCGGGGCCCTTACCTAGACCTTGCAGTGATTGATTCAACCCTAATCTCCACTGTGTAACAAAATATTCTACAGTTAAATGTGAAGCCACTTATCACAGAGCTAAAGTTTGGCCAAAACTGGGTCCTGCAATAGGATAATGATCCCAAGCATGCCAGTAAGCTGTGTTGTGAAGAAGAGTGGCCCAAAATTACTCCAGAACAATGTGAATGACTGATGTCATGCAGGAAACAAATTTGTTCAAAATTTTGCTACAACAAATTCTCAAGCATTTATTCATGTGGCATATTTAGTTTTTCATACATGGTTTTATCATTCTGGCTTTATTTTTGATAACTAAATAATGGCATGGCTGAATTTGTTGTGTTGTTGTTCATCTGAGGTTGTAATTTACCTAATTTTGTTGACCTTCTAACAACCAGATTTTTTTTTATTATGTCCTGATACATAAAAGCATACCATTCAAAATAAGGTTTACATTTTTCTCATGACTGTATATATCTAAGGGGAAAGTATTCCTGCTACAAACACACTTGATTTGTTGGTATACTGTACATTGATGAAGAGCATCTATCTAGGGTTATACATAGGAACATAAGTCCCGTGTCTTTTGGTGCTTTTGGGGGAAAAAAATGTTTTAGGAGTTGGTGCAGTAATCTTCATTTAAAACATATATACTTGGTGATGTAACTCTTCACGGTTTGTGCTTATACAGTAGAAGAATATCGAGTTCATCTGCACCCACTCATCTCCAGTACTCCTGAAATGCGAATGGAACCCACACAAAAAATAATTTTGTGATTCTTAGTGTCAGAGAGGTAAATCTAGTGCTGCTTATATTGTGAACAGAAACAAACATTTTACTGCCTATTGTGGTAGTTGCAAAACTCTAATCTTGTGGATAAACTGCTTGACAGAATATATTTCTAAGAGTGCCACACAGTAGAGTTGCTGAGCTCGGAGACCCAGGTACTATCCACAGAGTGTAATAAGGTGGTTTTATTATAGGGTTTTGTAAATATTATATCTTTTCATGGGATAACACTGAAGATATGACACTTTGATACAATGTAAAGTAGTCAGTGTACAGCTTGTATAATAGTGTAAATTTGGTGTGCCGTCAAAATAACAACACACAGCCATCAATGTCTAAACCGCTGGCAACAAAAGTGAGTACACCCCTAAGTGAAATTGACAAATTGTGCCCACATTGCCCTTCTCCCTCCACGGTGTCACGTGCCTCATTATTTTTACATGGTCTCAGGTGTGAATGGGAAGAAGTTGTGTTATATTTAGTGTTATTGCTCCCACACTATCCTATACCAGTCACCGGAAGTTCAATATGGCACCTCATGGCAGAGAACTGTCTGGGGATCTGAAAAAAAAAGAATTGCTGCTCTACATAAATATGGACTAGGCTATAATAAGATGCCACCACCCTGAAACTGAGCTGCAGCACAGTGGCCAAGATCATACAGTTGTTTAATAAGACAGGTTTCACTCAGAACAGACCTTGCCATGGTCGACCAAAGAACTTGAGTGCACATGCTTAGCGCCATGTGCAGAGACGAGTGCTGCAGAGGTTACTGGGGTACAAATTTACACCATGATACAAGCTATACACGGACTACTTTACATTGTATCAAAGTGTCATATCTTCATTGTTGTCCCATAAAAAGATATAATGCAATATTTACAAAAATATGAGGTAGGAAGGAGGGGAAGGAGACTTGCTGGGGTCAGTAACAATAGGTTACTGACACAGGTAGCTAGAATGGCTGCCTTGCAGCCAGGTATGGGTCTCCTTTCCCAGGACGGTCGTAGCGTTGGGTGGGAGGCCGTCCTCACGTTCCAGGCCAGGTTTTGGGCCAGTCCCTGTAGGGCTATAAGAGGCCTCCTACTACAGGTGATCGGGGGGAGTGGTCTGCCACAAGAGAGTGGAGCAACAGAGGAGCTGGAGGAGAGCACTGGCCCCCCCAGAGGTTTGAGGCAAGCAGGTGGCTACCTTCAGGAAGCCGAATCCAGCAGAGGCTGGTAAAACGTGGTTGTGGCACTGGCAGTAGGTCAAGTCCACAGGTAGTGAGGGACGTACTTCGGGTATAGTTCGTGGCCAGACGGCCAACGATTTATTTTTATGGTTTGCGTTTTCTGTAACTGTGTGCCTCAATAAAACTGGCTGAGGCCAGTTTGAAACATTCCTCCGTGTTGGAAGGTTATTTGTGCCAAGATCGTTCTACCAAGGACAGCGATCCCAAAAAGCCAAGCGAGAAACCCCCTGGCCGGTACAAGATGGCGGCCGAATGAATGTGAGTGCGTCACAATATATATATATACACACACACAAAAGTGAGTACACAACTCATATTTTGGTGTATATATATATATATATATATATATATATATATATATATATACATACACACACACAATATATATATTGTAGGAATCAGCCCAAAGGTAGCACGGGAAAACACAGTCTGTGACGTCCGTTTATTCCAGTCACTGGCGTTTATTGCTCCAAATCAAATAAACACGGAAACACAATGCAGCTTATCTTCAGCCAAACAAAACATAAGCATATCACCTTCGGTGTTGTGTCACTCACAGTCCTTTTTGGGGTGCTTTACAGACAGCCTGCTGTAGACGTCCTCTCCAGCTCCAACACTGTCAGATTTCCTTCTGACCAAACACACCCTGCACACCTGACCTGCAAGGCTTACATAGGACTCCCGCAAACCCAGGTCTGGACCTGGAACATGGGAGTAGCCAACCCACCCAGCTCTTTTGGCTACTCCAGTAAAAAGCCTACCCGATTAACCGCATAGCAGTTATGCTAAACGTATATAAACGTGTGTCAGTGGCCGAATGCCGCTGACACCAGTACTACATGGCTTTTTACCACACCGAGACCAGGCATCTCGGTGAGACATATCGGCCGTCCCCCACGGCCCCTTGTGGTTTCCTACAAAATATCTATCTATCTATCTATCTATCTATCTATCTATCTATATATATATATATACACACACACATATATATTTATGCCGTCAATGTTCCTGTAAGGAGGCAAGGCTCACAGGCTCTCCTGATCCCTCCAGATAGTATAGCAGACCTAAGATTCTCTCTGATAACCACCAACTCAATATAATATAACACAGTAAAAGTTCAATGGTGTATAAACCATTAAATATATAATTTATATTGGTTAAAGCCTAATGTTTCTGCTCAATTTGTTGACCCAACTAGTAATCGTAATGTATTGGGAATCACAAGTTGTGGATACAGAAAAGGATTGATATGCCATTATTTTATGTACGTGTGAATTTAAGATATAAATTCCCAATATACTCACAATAGATATGTGATTGAATTTTCACAATTTCAATTTTCACTAGCAAAAATTGTATTTGCTAGTCAAACTGACATGGTAAAAAGTCGTAAAGCAACTTTCCGTTTCCTAAAGGCAATCTAGGAAGGCAAGGGTGTTGTACTTTACTTGTATTTGTAATACTACTTGTATTTACTTTAAAGATTAAAAACAAGAAAACTCAGCAAGTCTAGATAAAAGCTGTACAGTTTTAAAAAAAGCAACCATGGGCGACATGTATGAATCCTGGCGCTTACAGACCAGTTCTAAATAGCTTTAAGGCAGTGTAGAATGCGACACAATGTATGAACCTGTTTTACTGCAGTTCATACATACAGGCGTAATGTGGTGCCAATACGACAAGTCTGGCTCAGACAGACCACCTTTAACTTGGTCTGACTGTTGTAACTGTTTTGCACCTATGATTGGTGTCCAACATTCTATGAATGTGATGCGACACCACCAGAACGCCCAAAATCTTTGGCGTGTTAAAAAGTGTCGCTCCTGTACTTATTGCGCCAAAGTTTGGAGTGCACCTGTTCATACATTCTTTTTAGCTCACAGTGCACCAGAAAACTGGTGCAGCCCAGTTCATACATGTTGCCCAATGTGTCCTTTATCATAGACTATGTATATAAGCTTTGGAGGGCTTTTTAGATCAACAGAAGACCCGCCCTATAGTGGAGTTATAACCAACTATAGACACAAATTGTAAACACATTGAAAAAGTAAAATAAAGTAATGCTACTCTCAATATTTAGGGAAAAAAAGGTTAGAGACAATAAGGCACATTTATCAAAAGGAAGTAGCAGCAGAATTCTGGCACTATTAGTGCCAAAAATAACATCATACATGGTTGTCACCACATTTATAAAGACAAAAGGGCCATGGCCTTGGTAAAAGGGCTGCTGTTTCATGAAAGGGCGGTGCAGCAAAAATGCACCAAAATGTTGGCATAAAGTAAGCTAATTTATAAAAGGTGTAAAAAGTTAGACAAGACAGTTCTAACCTGCGCCACATTTATGAACACTATGATAAATGTGGCGCACTGTAAGACTGATTAGTCTCACTTTACACTGTCTGAGACTTGGACACTGTTGATAAATCTAGCCAAATGGGCCTCATTTATCAAAGACGTCTGATTTTACAACTGTCTGCTTAGCTTTCATTTCTTATACTGCTCTGGAAAAATGAAAGCTGAGCACTGACTGTTGCTATGGGCAACAAAGACAGTCTTACTATTAGACGGTTTTGATAAATGAGGCCCAGTGTTGGTTCCAGAAAATGTCAATAGAATGTAAATGTATAGTCAAAAAAAGCCTGGGGTGAAGTCACATGACACAGAAAATACACTTCCCCCATTGGTCACATGACTCCTCATACTAGGAAGTACTCACAGCAAATTCCTTATACTTACATATGGCAAGGAAATACTAGAGAATCTTCCATCATTAGGCCTCTTCCACACGGCAAGGACAAAATTAGAATCCGACCAGTATTTTAAAATTGTTTTTATTTTTTCTGCATTTTTTTGGGGTGCGTGGATTTTGCGGTCGGTTTTCAGCTGGCCCACATTAAACAGTACTATAATCTGCTGTTTTCTGATGGATTATAGAAAACATGCTAAGTTTTTAGATCGGATTTTAGATTTTAAATCCGACCTCAGAAAATCCAAGATGTGTAGACTACAGCTCGGATTTTCTGTTGTGGTCAATGGGGAAGATTTTACAGTCAGATTTTTGAGGATTGTAAATACTGAATTTGCTTAAAAATCAGACTTTAAACCAGTGCTGTGTATACATGGCTTTAGAGGAAGGGGATTGCCCACGATGATACTACATGATATAATGCTCGCCCCCTCTCCCTATGGTGACAGCAAACACTTTATACTCTGACATTGAAAAGAAATATTGCATGATTTTACATAATCATATTCGAGAGATCGCCCACACTGATACGACATGGTATAATACACCCACCACCCAACCTCTGTGGTGACATGAGTCATCATATCAGAATATACTCACAACATATACTTTATACTCAGGACTGGGACAAGGCATTCTAGTGCCCGAGGCAAAAAAGTCATATAGCGTCCCCTAAATAAGAAATACAGCCCGCTATATACCTCCATGCGCCCCCTTTCTGCTTGGTATGAGGTGGGGCCCTAGGCAGTCGCTTACCTGTTGTCCTGACCCTGCTTATGCTTTCACATAGTAAAGAAATACGAAGGCTCTTACATCTGAGGAGAGGGATTGCCCACACTGATACTACATGGTGTAATATACTCCCCCCGTGGTCACATGAGGTACTCACAGCAAATACTTTATACTCTTATATAGTAAAGAAATACTTCAGGATCTTACATCAGAGGGGAGGGATCGCCCACACCGATACCACATGGTATTACAGCTCAGCACCTTTCCTCATTCATTTAGACACCGCAGCCACCCGCAGCATCTCTGGCTCCTAACCTGCTGTATTTAACAGTAAGCACCTACCATGTGTGTACCAGATTCAACATGTGAGCCTGCTCCATACATCCTTACTGGCATTATGATGTACTCACACGTCACTTCCAATGCAACATGACTGGACTAGTGTAATACATCAATTTGTATGTATTTTTGCATGTAGAATTCAAATCTACCTTCAGCATTAATGTGTCACGTCAGGTTTTTGAGATATTGAGAACTATTCAATTTTTTTCTAAGTATAACATGGTTACCATCTCTCTGTCTTCTGTATCAAATGGTAAAATCAAAATCTATATGAATTTTAATAGTCTGATATAATTAATTATTTGGATGAAATATGCAGTGCAAGACATGATACAAATTGTCAACAGATGGCAAGGTATCTATAGTTTAAGGTTGTGTAATGGACCGCCGGTAGAGGATCCACTGGACCACTGCAAGCAGTGGTGTAAGCCGCGTCAGGGAGCAGAGCCTAAGGTTAGGTTTCTGCGGCAAGAGACCCCCGGGTCACTTAGCCCTGAGGCAACTTGCTTGCAGTGGCAGCTGAGGTGCAGTAAGGTACAGAATTGTATGACAGGCTCGTAGTCGGGGAAAGGCAGGACTATCTGGGCAGGAGGCAGGCCAAGTGTGGTCAAGGGATGGAGGTAGAACCGAATAAAATAATTGCCTACACTTCATATAAAGTTGGGGTTGATGAAGAACTATGTGAAAGCTCTTGACAAGGAAGGTGAGGCTTTTAGCCATTTGAGAGAAATGTTTCCCAGTTTGAGTGAAGCCAAGCTAAAGGAGGGCAGATTTGTTGGGCCTCAAATTGTGGAAAGATCCAAATTTCTATGCTAAAGAATCTTGAGTTAGCAGCCTGGTCCTCTTTCAAAGCAATTGTTCATGGCATTTTAGGTAACAGAAGAGATGATGACTATGTTTACTATAGTAACTACTCTACTAGAGAACTACAAGAACATGGGTTGCAGAATGTCTTTTAGGATTTACTTTTTCCACTCCTGCTTTGACTTTTTTCCTGAGACGTTGGGTGCTGTGAGTGATGAACAAATTTAATGCTTTCACCAAGACATTCTTGCCATGGAGCAACGTTACCAGGGCCACTGAGACTCTGCAATGATGGGTGAATACTGTTGGTTCCTGTTGAGATAGACTGATGAGACACCTTGCAAAAGAAAAGCATCCTCAGCATACTTTGCCAAAACAAATTGACTATAAACTTTGTAAATACTTGCATTAATGTTTGAGGTTCTCTTTGGGTTGTAGTTTAGTCAATATGTAACATATAATTTCATGTATGAGCCTTGTTTTGCTTTCTTACAGTTCCAAGCAATGGTTAATTTCGTTGTGTCATTATTTTATGTCTTTGATAATTATAATTCTGATGTATCTATTAAATGTGACGTGATAGAAAGAATCTGATTTCACCACTGAATTAAGAAGCCCAAAATTAATTAAATGCACCCACGCACAAACCAGATACAGAAAAAAAGGTTCAAATTTGTTGACTAGTATTATCAGTAAAGGGTTAAACATATAGAATAAAAATCACCTAATTGTGGAGGAAAATAGAGAAAAAAGAAAAGTACAATTTACAAGTATCTGCAGCCTGAGGAAAAACAAAGCAGGAATAACTATTGATTACTCATTTGTAAGGAATATATTAAACATTGCTAGAGATTCTTTAGGGAAAAGATAAAAGCATAAAGATAAAAAATATCTTGTATCCTCCTGACAGAGCTCGATGTATAACGGAAAAACAGCTTTACCTCCTGATGAAAGACTTCGGTCTCCTGGTAAGTATTTACATTAGCAATGTCCCTGAAGACTGAAGTTTTAGAAAAATATCTACAATTAGAAGCCACCAGTAATGAACTGGAGAGTAAAATCTGCCTACAGTACTTCTTACTGGCTATTTAGGTATGTTTATGATCACCTGCCCAGACATCGACATATTATCACCCCCATTACTCTGCTGTGAAATATGTTCAGAGACAATTATAAAGCACAACTCTGGCAATCTGGTCAGTTTAATACTGTTTGCAGAACTCCAGTAGCAATCCTTAACAGTAGTTATGTGGTCATATTTGTGCCAAGTACTAGAACAATAATGGTAAATGTACAGGTTGTAAGAGAAACTTTTCATATAGTGAGTTGCTTCAGTGTTAAAAATATCAAGTTGCCGCGGGCGGTGCACAGATAATGGTGACATCCAGGCCCTGATGCCTAAGGGAAACCTTAGGCCTAACTGCAGAGCTCTATATGTATAAACTGTTCAATTAGGACTTCATTTTAGAGTGGACTACTTAGTTTGTAGTTGAGCTGCTGCGTTTATGAGAATAGTGGATTATGCAAGATTTGTACCAATATTTTTTTTTTATATTTGAGAGTGGACCACTGAGTCTTTGATTGGGCCACCAAGCTTTATATGGTATTGCTTGCATCATTGAGCTTTATATTGTAATACATCTGATTACATATTATCTGTATTGTCGACAGGTGAAGGCAGGCGACCGACTAGGGTGCCACATCATCCCAGGCAGGAACTGGCGCAAGGAGGCATCGATGGGGCTGAATTTTCCCATTTGGGGGCCACTATGTGCCTTATTTGCCTAGGACATCAAAATACCTTGTCCCAGTCCTGACTGTAGAGCTGTTCCCTGGTGGTAGATATTCGTCAGGTTTATTGCGTCTTCTTCCTGATGATCCCCTACTACACCTTGAAAGGAAACATGTGAGGAAGTCATTAGTGTAGGTTGCAACAGAGCTGTGGAGAGCCTTAGGGTATGTTCACAGGCCTAATTATTGGGTGTATTTTGCACCGTATTGTGCTTAATACGCGGCGAAATGCGCCCCGCAATTATGGTAATCCATAGCTCTCATAGAGGATTACGCTATGGATTACACCTCATCCCCTTGTACGCCATATTGTACGCGCGGGGAGATAAGTGACATGTCAATTATCCGCGGCGATTACGCACCGCGAGTAATGCATGTCAATGGAGCCCGCGGGCTGACAGCCCGCGCTCTGGGTGTACGCGACTCAGCGCGACTCCCAAAACACCCCGCATATTGCGCCGCGTACTGTACGCGCCACAATTACGCCGTGTGAAGATACCGTTAGGTTTCAGATTGGGGCTGTTCTTATCGGGATGATGACTGCATGTTTTGGATAGGCAGCAATAAACACAGGGTATTATAGGGATAGTTCTCCCCTGTTTCATATAGCAGGATTAAAGATACCCCCTATTCTATTGACTGCCTTTATTTAGATTGTTTTTGTAAATTAGGATTTCTTTTTGATGTAATTTGGATTAATTTTATTAAAAGTTATGTTTTACATTGTTCCCAGTGACCTTTCTGCAGAGGTGTAAGGGTATGTGCAGACAGTATCTTGGATATGTTTTTGCAACACGTAAAAGGTACTGCATCAAATGCATCTAAAAATGTACCATAACTAGAGATGGGCGAATTGATTCTAACGAAGTGGACTTCGTTTAGAATTTCAGGAAAACTTTGGTTCTGAACGAAGTCGAAGTTTGGGGTACTTCGGTGTGAACGAAGTGTGCTTTTCATTGATAAAATGGCTGCGAGCACATGGCGTTACATGGGGCAAAGAACTCTGGAGGAAGAAGGCATAGCTGCATGACATGTGCAGAGATGAAGCCAATCAGAGACCGGCGGGATTCTGTGACGTCACCGCACTATATAAGTCCGGGCGCGACGCTGGGAGTTCACACTCCTCTCACTGTACTGATTAGGGAAGGTGCTGCTGCGGCTGATAGCTCTTACTGAGAACTGATTTTTATACAGCGATTTTTGTGGGGTGTCTCAGCTTGTCTCAGAGACTGCTTCTCTTAACGTTCTATTTCTGATTTTTTTGGGTATTGGATCTGAAATCCAGTGTGCGTCCACTACAGCTGAATAACATTTAAATCCTATCTGCTCACAGCACATTGAATATCCAAGGGGGATCTAAGCCAGTTCCTGTTGTATTCATTTAAAGAAACAGCGTTTTTACAATACAAATACCACTTCATTTTTGGCTGCTCAATTCTTTGCCGCAATTTTAATCCAGGTGTTAATTTAGCTTTGTTTTTCAGCTGTGGTGACTCCAAGAAACCGTCATTTTCACCGCCAAAATATGTACATTTTTCCTGTAGCCTAATTCACAAGCAAAGGTTAATTACAATTTTATCTCTTGTTGTGTGGCGTAAAAAACATTGCATTGTAACACGCTACAAAGCTAGTAGTTCGTGGTGGCTCAATTCTTTGCCGCAATTTACATCCAGGGGTTAATTAAGCGTTGTTTTTCAGCTGTGGTGACTCCAAGAAACCGTCATTTTCACCGCCAAAATATATACATTTTTCCTGTAGCCTAATTCACATGAAAAGGTTAATTAAAATTTTATCTCTTGTTGTGTGGCGTAAAAAACACGGCATTGTAACACGCTACAAAGCTAGTAGTTTGTGGTGGCTCAATTCTTTGGCGCAATTTACATCCAAGGGTTAACTAGGTATTTTTTCTGCAGTTGCACTCAGTAAAATAAACTTTCTTTTTCACTACCACAGAAGAAATTCTGTAGCATAATTCATATCCGAAGGTTAATTAAGCCTTTACTTTCAGTAAAATACACAGAGTTTTTAAATGGCACATACAAGTCAATTTTTCCTGGCCATTTGTGGAGCACAATTTATATCCAAGGGTTACCCAAGCTTGTTACTGAGTTCATTTGGAGTCAAAAACAGGGTGTATATTTATCATATACAGATATCATCATCAAACAGTGTCTGTACATTTTAGAACAAACAGTATGTCAGACAGACAGGTGGCGGATCTGCACCTGCGAGTGGCAGTGGCACAAACATTCCTGGAACAGGCCCAGGTCGCGGCACAGCACGGGGACGTCGCAGCAGGGGTCACTCGGTGAGGCCACAACTGCCGTTGTCATCTAGTGGCCGTGTGTTGTTCTGCAACCCAAGGGTTCTTGATTGGTTGACTAGGTCATCCACTTCCTCCCAGATGACATCTGACAACCCCAGCCAAGAGTCGGTGGGAACGTCAGACACAACCCTTAGTTGGCATGGCCCTGGAGTGGATCAGCGGCCCTCACCTGTCCTCAACCCGCCTCTGTACCACCCGGTTCCCTCAGCCAGAGATCTACTATGTGGTCTGGGCTCAGCGCCACTATATAGCGAGGATGAACAATTTGAGGAGGGCAGTCAGCAGCTACTTGGCAGCGAAGAAATGGGGCCAATATTCCCTGCTTCTTGCAGTAGACGGCAAAGTATAGATGTTGAGAGTGGCATGGGAGGTCATGTTGTGGGGGGTCAGCCTCTGCATACCAAGACCGGTGATGAGGACAGCAGTGACGATGAAACACAAATAGATGATGATGTAGCCGACCGCACTTGGGAGCCGGGTGAGGCAAGGGCTTCATCATCGTCAGGAGAAGAGGGCGTCAGCTTGCGCGTCAGGCAGCGGCGCAGCCAGCAAGTGGGTCATATGGCCGTGAGTCAGCAGGATAGCAGCAGTGTGAGGTCGGAAGCCAAGCGGCCATGGGGTAAAAATCCCGCTTCGCAGGTCCAAGAAAGTAGCGGCATAGGGACTCAGCGAGGCAGCGGCGGCAGTAGTCACTCAGTGTGGAGCGTTGGCGGTAAAATCCGATACTCGGCGGTGTGGCAGTTCTTTGCTAAGACACCGGAGGAGCCGAATATGGGTATATGTAGAATCTGTGGGCAGAAAGTGAAGCGTGGCCAGGGAGCTAACGTTGGCACCACGGCCCTGCATCAACACATGCAGCGACACCATCCGGTGGCCTGGGAGAAACGTGGCTCAGATGTGGTGGTCCAGCCTGCCGCCGCAGAAACAGCACCAGCAGCAGCAGCGCCCAGTGGCACACATGCCATTGCAGCCAGTCAAGGCTCCACCACCTCTGCAGAAGGGAGCTGTTTCTCTTTGACATCTCCCGGTCCAGATGCTCCTGCTCCTCGCTACTCATGGCGCCAGCAGTTGTTCAGCGAGGCGATTGCAAAGAGACAACAGTATGCGTCCAACCATCCTAAGGTGCAGAAGCTGACCGTACTCCTGTCCAAGTTGTTGGTGCTGCAGTCCCTCCCTTTCCAAATGGTGGACTCTGCACCGTTCAGAGAACTAATGGCTTGTGCCGAGCCGAGATGGAGAGTTCCAAGCCGTAATTTCTTTTCCAAAAAGGCAGTACCAGCCCTTCATAAATATGTAGAACAGAAGGTGGGTCAGTCCTTGAGCTTATCGGTTTGTTCCAAGGTTCACGGCAGCTCGGACGTCTGGAGCTGTAACTACGGTCAGGGCCAGTACATGTCCTTTACGGCCCACTGGGTGAATGTGCTTCCGCCAGGCACACCAACAACTTGGACAGGAGACGCCGCTTTCTCCTCCACGTTGTCAAACTGCGGCTCTGGCCAATGTACTCCTCCTCCACCACCACACATCTCGCCTCCACAAGTATGCTCATTATACACATGTGTAGGGCACAGCACGGTTCTTAACCTGGCTTGCTCTCGCGAACGAGTCACACAGGGGAGGAACTGCTCCGCGTCATGCAGCAAGAAATCGATGTGTGGCTTTCTCCCGCGCCAACTGCAAATCGGAACCTTGGTGACGGACAATGGGAGGAACATGTGTCCGCGCTGCACCGAGGGATGGTCCATGCGCCCTGCATGGCGCAACGTGTTCAATCTGGTTGTGAAAAGGTTCCTGAAGTCTTCCACGATCTTCAGAAGATTCTGAAAATGGCCAGGAAACTGTGCATGCACTTCATCCATTCTACAAGCCAGGAACACCTCCTCGAGTTGCAGCGCAGAACGGCCTCCCCAACACACTCTGATATGCGATGTTTCCACCCGTTGGAATTCCAGCCTGCACATGTTGGACCGACTGTATGAACAGAGAAAGGCCATTAACGATTTTTTGATGATCCAGGCGGACAGGAGTACTCCCCTGTAACTTTGATGTCAGCCAGTGGCAGCTCATGCGTGACACCTGCCGTTTGTTGAGGCATTCGAGGAGGCCACGTTATTTGTCAGTCGCCAGGACTACGGGATGAATAACGTCATTCCACTGCTTCATGTCCTGGAACAGATGCTGAAAAATCTGTCTGGGCAGGGGACTGGAGACGTGGGACTACATCTCGCGGCCACATGGTCCGGTGGGACTGAAATGGGGGAGGAGGAGGAGGACATTGGAGCAGAAGCATTGTCTGGTGAAATGAGTGGATTTTCTACCAGGTGACAAGAGAGGAGGAGCAGGAGCAGCTGGAGGAGGGTAGATGGAGATGAGGAAGACGAGGCAGATGACCGCAAGCACGTGGCAGTATACAGTGGAGATGGAAGCAGGGAGCCCCTTGGAGTCAGCATTGTGCAGATGGCCCGCAGCATGCTGTTTGCCTGGCTAGTGACAGCCGAATATTCAGCATCCGGCGCCGAGGGATGACTTCTGGCTATCCACCCTATTGGACCCTCGCTACGGTCCAAAATGGGGAGCCTTTTTTTCCCAGCTATTGAGAGGGAGGACAACTACAAATAACTATAGGGCATATCCTAGTAGTCAGTTGGCCGCTGCTATTGGTGCCGCGGCATCGTCCCTCCCTTTGCAGGTCTGACGGGGGATTCTTCAGCGCTCACGACTACTGCCGCGGCCTGCCGGGGGAATGTGGGGGGGTGGTGCAAATACAGCTCCATATGCAGCAACCTAAGTCTTGGAGTTCACTGATGAGCAGCTTTCTTTCACCCGCCTAGTGAGGTGGGCAGTCGCCAGCAGCAGCAGCAGCAGGACCTCGAGCAGACCCTTGAACAACAGGTGGTGGCCTGTTAGAAGTTCCCGCTGGACTACTGGGCAGACAAACTGGATGTGGTGGCCGCCAACTTGCCGAGTTTGCAGTGGAGAAGCTTGTCCTGCCCGGCCATAGTGTGGCATCAGAGTGGGGTGTTCAGTGCGGCGGGGGCCATCGTAACCCAACGGAGACCCCGCTTGGTCCCACGGGAAATGGGATAAGACTGGACTTTGTCAGATGAATAAGGACTGGATGGGGCCAGGATTTCACCACACCAATGCCTTAGGCGTCAGACTACATCAGCCATGACGCCTACCAAACTGTGAGAAATGAGTCTGGGTTTCAAACTTCCTGCCTCAGCACTATTCTGATGCGCCACCGCCAGATGCCACCACATCTAGCATGCAGTTTTCTCCATCTGCCACCAACCATCTTTTACCAGGGACTGGTATTGCCACCCACCTCCCACTCTGTCATTGTGCCACTGTCTGACCTCATGCTGTGCTGTGGCTGCTGCCGTGACCTCCACACTGTGTTCATTGTCCACTACTGTGGGCCTATCTTTTTATTTCTCCACCTCTAGAATGTCATTGTGCCACCTGTCCTGACCTCATGCATCGCTGCTGTGGCTGAGCGTGACCTACACACTGTGTGATCATTGGGCCTGTTCATGACATCCATGCTGCTGCTGTGGCTGCTTGCCGTGACCTACACACTGTGTCATGTCCAACTCTGGGGCCTACTCCTGTTTTTGCCACCTCCAGAATGTCAGTGCCACTGTCTGACCTCATGTGCTGCTGTGGCTGAATGCGTGACCTACTCACTGTGTCATTGTGCCACCTGTGCCTCCTCCTGTTTTGGTAACCTCAGAATTCATTGTGCACCTGATCTGACCTCATGCTGTCTGTGCTGCGCCTGTCTAACCTCCACACTCTCGTCACTGATGTTGCCACCTGAGCCCTCAGCTTGTTTTTTTCCAGCTGTCGCTGCCATGACTTTATCATGCTACATTTCCACTTTCAGTTTTTTGGTCAGTTTTGCCTCTTAGTGCCCAGGGAATTTTATCTAGTGAAGCGATTATAAGAGCGCGGCAGTCATCTGCGTGTTCATACTAAAACA
>JAODAL010032070.1:0-47503 GCA_025379985.1 Phyllomedusa bahiana | reverse complement strand
AAAAAACAAACACAAATAAAAAAACTCTAAAAGCACTAAAAAACAGAAAAAGGAAAAAAGATGTTTTCAAAAGCATTTTTCCTTTAGAATACATGAAAATTTGAGGTTCATAGTTTGCAATTTTTATCAAACCTGTAAATGCCCACCTACTGCGCCAGCGTGCACCTAAACTTATTTTTTTTTTTAAATTACCTTGGATGTGCTGATCAACTTTAGCTCTTAAGGCTGGGTTCACACGGCTTATTTGCGGGGCGTAATTACGCCCCGCAATTACGCCGTGTGGACGGGGGCGGGAGCGGGGGAGGGAGCGGGGGGCCGGCCCGTCGCCGGCCCAAAGACAAACATTAACAGCGGCGTGTATATGCCACTAGTAATTCACATGTCACTTATCTCCCCCCCGCGCAGATTCGCCGAGCAGGGAGAGGAGACGTAATCCATAGTTCTCTATGAGAACTGTGGATTACCGTAATGACTGTATTCCAGCCGTAATTTGCGCAGTACGGCGCGTAATTACGGACTGAAATATGTCCAGTTTTAAGCCGTGTGAACATAGCCTTAGTCTGTTTGCATGGAGGAGTGGCTAACCCCTATTTTGGTTGTGTACTCTGCCCATCGATACACAGACCGTTTTTAACCAAAGCAGATTATAGTTGGGATCGTCTCTCCCTGAAAATATGGAGGTCTGAACGAACACCAAGAGAGGTAACTTGTTAGAGTAGGTCCCCATCTGTATTGAGGTCATCTTGTTGCGGTAGATGGGAATTTACAGGATAAACGGTAGTTCCAGCTCATAGACCCTTTGAAGCGCACGGATCCAAACCAACATGTGAAGAAACGGAAGAACTTGATCCAGCGCTTATGCATAAATCTTGCAGCTTTATTTAAGGTAGTCGGATTAAAAAACACAGAGGGACAAGGCGGCTTACGCGTTTCAGGCCTCAAGGCCCTTCATCATAGCATAAATACAAGCTTGTGAACACGTTTAAATATATACAAGACCAATCCTATTGGTTAAAAAAACATCACATGGTGTATTACATCATGACGCACATTAACCATTGCAGAGCAACAAAAGAGAACTGGAACATAGTAAATAGAAGGAGACATACATGTATATTAGACAAAATACGTTTAGTAGTAGTATAACACCAGATCAGTATGTTTATTGAGGTCATGGTAGGAGGCCAACAGTAAGAGACTGTAGCATAGTATATAGAAAAAGATATACATGTATATTAAACAAAATAACTTTAGTAGTGTAGCACGAGGTCAGTACTTTTATTGAGACCATAAGGTTGATATGTTCTAAATAGAAACATCCAATAAGCCTCTCTAGACCATAATTTTTGAACATAGTCTCCACCCCTTCTTGGTGGTGTAACTCTTTCTATTCCAATGATAGAGAGGGTTTCAGTACAACCATCATGGGCCCTGATACAGTGAGAGGAAACCGCAGAGATGCGTGTAAAGTCTGTTGCATTAGTATCTGATAAATGGCGACGTATTAGTACTTTAAGCTGACATGTAGTACTGCCGACGTATTGTACTTTGCAAGCATTGCATGAAATAAGGTAAACAACGTATGCAGTACTACAGTTAATGTAACTTGTAATCTTGTATTCTTTTGATGTTACAAAAGATACAAAGGTAGCCATAGGTTTCAAGACTTTACGGCAAATACATGTCGTACGAGCACATCTAAAGCAGCCAGGATGGTTAAGCCAGGTAGGTTTTTTTAGGTGTAAAACTGGTAACATGGAAGGAGAAAAGGATACTTGCTAAGATTGGAGCTTTTTAGGCACACCTCTAAATCCTTTTTCTAGGATCTAATGATAACCAGGAACACAATATAAAATAGTTAAATATAAATTTAAAAACTGTGAAATAGCATTAAAATCGACTGAGTAAGCTGTTGAAAAAACTATAGGGGACACATCAGATTTTTTTCGAGTATTAGAAGAAATAAGGGTTCTTCTAGGGAGAGATGCCACCTTTTGATGAGCCTGACACAACATCCAATTAGGATATTGCCGCTGTCTCAGTCTCATATCCAGAGCACATGCTTGTTTTGAGTAAAATAAATACATAGAATTATTCCTTTTTAGGCGAAGGTGTTCGCCAAAAGATATTGATTTCAGGGTATGAAAGGGATGGCATGAACGAGCATGTAAGATAGCATTTCCAGCAGTATCCTTATGGTAGGACTCGCTTTGGATTAAAGCAGACACAGAATCACCTGTAAGGCATAAATCTAGGTAGCAGATATGGTGATGGTGAAAATTTAAAGTAAACCGCAAAGAGAACAAATTACGGCTTAAATAGTCACAAAGAGATGGTACGGTCGCCTCTCCTCCCCCCCCCAAATAATGAGGAGGTCATCAATGAAATGACCATACCATCTAATGCTATTAAATTAAAGATTAAAGATGGGAATTTGCAGTTTTATCAAAATTGTATACTAAGAACCTCAAATTTTCATGTATTTAGTGCTTGTAGAGTGCTTCTGATATTGTGTTGTGTTTGCATTGCTTTTTGCTGCCACGCCAGAGTGCAACTATACAAATTTTTTTTTTAAATTACCTTGGATGTGCCGACCAACTTTTTTTTAGTCACACAGTAGGTCTCAGAAAATGTCATTTACAAATTCTTTAAACATTACAGGGGCATTAAAGAGTCCAAATAGCATTATAAGATATTCAAAGTGGTCATCTCGGGTATTGAAAGCGGTCTTCCATTCATCCTCATGTCGAATACGAACAAAATTATAGGCCCCTGGGAGATCCAACTTGTAGAAAACTGTAGCTCCTCGGATCCTGTCAAAAAGTTCTGATACTAGTGGTAACAGGTAATGGTTCTTTATAGTTATATTGCTGAGACCCCAGTAGTTGATGCAGAGGTATAAAGAGATGTCCTTTTTCTCAACAAAAAATAATCCTGCTCCTGCCAGAGAGGACGACTTGCGTATAAACCCCCCTTTCAAGATTCTCCTTGATGAGAGGTAGTACCTAACTGAAGCTCGATTGAGCAGTTATATGGCCAGTGAGGGGAAACGTCCATGTCTGCTTCTGCAAAGTCAGAATACTGCATGGGAAGTCTCGGAGGAGTAGGGCCAGAAGGCTGCAATGTTTTGACTCAGAGTAAATGAGGAGGACAACGAACTGAGAGGCCCACAGAGGTCCCAAAGGCAGCTACCTGAAGAATGGAGCCGGATGGAAGGACCAGAAAGACTAGCATGGTCACATGTGGAGAGGAAGTAACATCGCCCAGGATTGCCTCTCTCATGAAGCCTAGGCTCTGGAGTTTCCAGGACGGACCCTGGCGGGTCCTTCAAAAAAATTACTTTTTTGACCCCAAAAAAAAGGAAAAGAGGCCCAAGCTCCTTTGGGGGAGCCCTTTTCTTCACCCTGACAATGGGGTTCCCCCAAACTTGCTGCGCCCCTTTTAAAAAGGGGGACATAATGCGGGTGACCAGGGTCTTAAGGTCATCCAAGCTGTAGAACAGGTCATGACCCCCAAAGCCCCATCTTTGTTTGGTTTTCCTGGAGCAGAGGGGCCCTTTGGGGAAAGTCGATTTACTTTTTTGCAGCATTTAAAAACAGATGCCCCTTTGACGGGGGCACGAGTTCTGCAATGAGGATTGGTGGGGGAGGGGGAAAAAAAACAAGCACCCAGCAGGCCCAAGGGGGCCCCAATTTTTCGGTCAAGTTTAGGCCCCGGAGACAGGGGTCACTTTGGGGGGTTTTGGCAAAAATACACCTTTGGAAAAACCCCCCAAAACAAAGGTTTGGGTTGGTCTTTGTGGGGAAGGGGCCCCCCAGGTCACTACCCCTGATGTATATCCTCGGGGGTGAAAGTTTGAGGGGAAGGGGTTTAACATGGTACAGGAAAATTTGGGGGCAAGGGCATATTTCCTTGCCACCGATAGGTCAGGGCATGTGGTAGACAAGGCAGAGTCAGGTACATAGCAAAGGTAACAGCAACAGTCCATATGACTGTAATGTCTGTGTAGAATCCTATCCTACACAATTAATGTACAGGAAACCAGTTCTACTAACATTCCTGTAGAGAAATAGCTTTTATACAGTGAATGTGCTTTATCCTTAATGCCACATAGAACAGCTCAGCTTTATGTCTTGCATGACACAGATGCCTGCAGAGTTGAACAAGAAATAAGCCAAACCATGTTTTAAAATTCAGGAGAAAGTAGCTTTTTTGGTTCAAAACCAAAAAATTGGAAAGAAACCATAAAAAAACCGGGAAAGGGGTTTCATTGGGCCAAAAACAAAAATGATAACAGAGCTAAAAAGGGGATTTGCATATAACATGCTTTCCAGGGTTCTAGCTATAGGGGGTGCAGAATTGGGCATTTTGTTTAATTTGGCACTTCGGGCCTAAGGGGCCCAAAAAAGGGTTTTCTACCACATAAAAAAGGGGACACCGGAAATTGAAAATTTGCCACAGGGTAGCTGGCAAGTCCCATTTCACTTTTTGCATTAGAACCCTGGAGCCTCAAGTTATGCCTCTGTTGCTATCTGTTCCCTCTTGAAGGGCCCTATGAATTTAAAATTTAAAGGACTAAAGCGGAGTGTTTGATGTGACATGAGAATCCAAATTCTTCAAAGTAAGGCCCTTTTACATCTCGTTTTAAAGCTCCCGTAGGTATCTATGGGGAAATACCAAAATTTTTTTTACCCCTGACAGATCCCGTGGCGGGGGCTGCGTGAGGATTTTGGGGCCAATGTATGAAAAACTGTCAGGTCTAAAACTCATTTTGGTTGCCCAAAAAAAACCCAATAGGGGCCCCCTTTATTTTTAAGCCTAAAAAAAAAAAGGGGGGCCTTTTGATTGGTTGCAAAGGGGCAACAAAGTGAGTTTTAGACCTAGAAGTTTTAAAAAAACCTTTTGGGGGCCCTTTAAAATTTTTATAGAGCAAATTTAAAACTACCTTTTCCCCCTGTTTAGGGGGAGTTTATGATTTTTTTAAATCAGACATAAAAGTGTGGTAGACCTAATATGGGTTCCTATATCCAATGGAATTTAGGTTTTCTTAATATTCAGGGACGGCACAGCAGGTCCATAACATAAGACTGTTACCCCTGCTTGTAGATCAACTGATTCTGGTAATATGAGGAGCTTTTTGTTTATCTACCGCCTAAAAAACCCAAATCCCTTTTTCCCAAAAGGGTTTGATGGGAGTTCTAGGTTTGGGAAACCCCACCCCCTCCGGGGGAAAGACAGCTTTTACCTGTTTCCCCATTCAAACCGGTGGGGGCAGCTAATGGAAACTTTGGGCCTCCCTCCTTCCGTTCGGGGTCTATGGTTACAAAAAGCAAAAAGACAAGGTACGGGAAAGCTTTGGGGTTGGAGGACATTTTTTTTCAGTAGACACCCTTATGGATTTCTTTGTGTATACCTTTAACCCGGCTGAAAATTCAGAAAATTTCGGCCCCCAATACGGCAAAAAGTTTTGGCCCCCTTTTCCCCAACGAAAAAAAAATTTGGGGAGGGAAAAAAAAAAACCCCCACCCAATTGCGGAAATTGTCCTTTTAAATTTATTTTTGGGGGACTTTACTTTTTCGTTTTAAAAAATTAAATTTGTTATTTTTATGCTAGGGGTTTATACAAATTTCCTTGATACCAAACATATAGTTATTTTTGGGTTTACAAATTGTAAAACATGTAAAAAAACATTTATTGTTTGTTTTGCACAGCCAGCTTAGGGCATGTCCCCACAGCACGGGTTTTCGGACGGTTTTTCAGGCGGTTTGGGTTTTTTGCGGGCCCGCCTGAAAAAACCCGGCCCTTAAAAAAGGGAGCAAAGGGGCCCAATGGAAAACCCGTGCACAGTCTCCTTTGCACAGGTTTTCCGCCGGGGGTTTCCCCCCAAAAGATTTTCTACAAGCACATTTTTTTCCCGTCCAGTTTTCGGAGGGAATATTTGCATGTGAATGTGAAGGGGAAGGGCTTTTCTTCCCTCATCCGGGGGGAAAAAGCCTTTCCCCCCGCGGCCGTGGGGCACGGCCAAAAAACCGGAAAAATTCCAGTCGGTTCACCGCCCGGGGTTTTTGCCCCCTTGGGGGTGGGGGGGCACTTGGGTAAAAACCTTTTTAATGTTTGTTTTGCTAAAACTGTGTCATGGCTCTTTTTTTTGGCGAGCAAAACCTGTAGTTGAAAGGGCAAAATTGGGGGGGTCTTTTTAAGTTTTTAAAACCATTTTTAAATATCAAATAATTATCGGTTTTTTTTTTTTAGTCCATCGGGAAATTAAAAACCCAATTAATTTTTTCTACACGGGGATTTTAAAAGAAATCCCAAATCCCAAATTTTTTTTTTTTTTTTTTTTACTTCTTTTTTTGGTAAAAAAGGGGGGAAAGTGTTTTTTTTTTTCGTTTAACCTTTTTTTTTATATTTTTTTTTTTTAAATTTTTAATTTCCCCCTTTTTTGGGTTACTTAAACACATAGGGGCAACATGCAAAAAATTTTGGGCCTTTTAACACCCCCAAAAGTCATCCCTTTTTATAGGGGGCTTTTGAATTCGCCTGATTTTAAACCCTGCTCTACTGCGGGTCTTTAAAATTAAGGCCCCTTTCCAAAAATAAGACAACATTTCTGGATCAAGTATACACTTTGAAGTGCTCTAACCCGTTCCAGCAGTAATGGGGCCCGAAATGCCGTAGCTAAGCTATAAATATGTGCTTCACCCCGGTTTTAGTGGGGCCCCGCCTCCCTCACGGCCCCCCAAAATCGGGATTTAAAATTCAAAGCACCACAGGCGCTAAGTAATGTGCCCGAGAGTGGGAGATTTAAAAATTTTATGAACGGGGGTTAGGTAAAATCCGGGAAAAAATAGTGGAAGGCAGATTTGTGCCGAGGAGGTTACTATATTCAGTGGGGAAGGGTGGGAGAGGGTGCAGGGTTGGGCCCTTTTGGCAGTACTTCCCGGCCCCTTTTCCTACAGCTGGGTTCGAAGGGAAATTTTTAAAAATGGGTGGGCACCAAAGTCAGTGGGGGGGAAAAAAGCCCGCCCTAGTCCCGTAAAAGGTAAGTTCTGACTTTTTCCCAGTTAGTATTTTCCGCCATGCGGCTTTAAAACGGGGCCCGTTTTCCCGGGAAAGGGGTTTTAGCTTTTGGGGGGGGGGCCCTTCCCACATTCCGTTCAGGGGCCCTTTCTGGGGCCTTTTTTAAGCCCTTTTTTAAATTTTGCTGCTCAAAGGGGCATCAGGTGTGGGAGTGAACCGGGAGTGTGTTTAAGGGAAACCATTTTTCCACAGTGTTCAAACAGGGGTTGAAAAGATTTAAAAAAAACAAACCAGAAACTGAGGGCCAACCTTTCCCGGGGCACACATGGACTAAAAGAGCTACCGGTGGTGTATTTTTTTTTTTTTTGTAATTTTGTGAAGTTAAAAAGGGGGGTTTTTTCATATAGGTTTTCACTGTTTCTCTATTTTTACCGCTTTTAAAAAATAGGGGTTTTTTCTCCTCCCAGTAGGCGGGATCACCTCACTGAAGGGTGGTGACATCATCATTCCCGGGCGTGAGCCCGTGGGAGGGAGATGATGGCAAGCTTTTGCAGGGGCCCCCTGCAGTGGTCAGTTCTTGGGGTTTTTCGAGATTTGGGTCCCCTTTAAGTCCTTGTAACCGAACACCTGCATTACGGGAAAAAGGTTTTCATACAAATTTTGAATGTTGAAACAAATTTTGAGAAAAAGCACTCCCGCTCCCCCCCTTTTTTCAGGGGAGGGGTAGAGGGGAACCCGACTGTATTTTGGCTTTTGTTATATGGGGGGGGAGTGAATTTAGCAGTAGGACCCCAGTAATTGCTCAGATTCTCCACCTTTGAGCTAAACACTGGGAATGAACAGGAGGGGGCTCAGAAACCTTTTTTACACAGTAGAGAGTGAAAGATTTTAAAAAGGGGAAATAAGGGCCCCGCCAGCAACCCGCACAGAAAACACTTTCATTTTCCAAAGCCCAGGGGGAGTAAGCACAGGGGTCCCGGGGTCAATTTACAGAACAGGGGGGGGTGTCCATTTTGGGGGAATTTTTTCAAAAGGGCTGAATGAAATTTTAAAGCACCAAAACAAGCAAAGGGGGCGGGGCCCCCACCTCTGGTTTGATTTAGCCCCTGAATATTAGCTCATAGCTTTTATATAAATGATTTAGGAAATTCAAACCAATTGCAAAAGTGCTTGTTTTTACTGCCCCCATTATTACAGATATGATATTTGTAGCAAGAAAACCCCTTTAAGCATTTTTTTGGGGTGTTGGATGTTAAACGGCTGTTAAGCCTCCTGCTGGGAATTTTGTTTTTTTTCCTGTTTTTTTTTTTTTGCTGTTTGGGTTTTAAAAAAAATCCCTTTTTTGGTCCCCAAACCCGTTTTTGCCTTTTCCCTAGTAAAACCCCCAAAATTTAAATAAACCCTTCCCTACATTTCACTTAGGAACACACTTTAAGTTTTAAACCAGACGTTTACATACACTTTAAAAAAAAGACACATTTTGCATTTTTTTTCTAAAATATCTGACATGAAATCAGAATAAACCCTTTTCTTTTTTTAGGTCAATTAGGAAACCCCAAAAAATTTTTATATTTGCCAAAAAGCCGAATTATGAGGGAGAGAATTTTTCCCGGCAAGTGTATTCTTTTGCCCAAAATCAAAAAATTTACTACACTAGGTTTTCTCTCCTTTAAACCCAAATTTTGGGGCCCGCCCCTTTGATGATGTCATTCTTTGGGAAACTTTATAGGTTTATTTGGCCCAAAATTTAGATTAATTAGAGACACAGCTGTGGTTTTATTTTATAACCCCACCAAAAACATGATGCTTTTGGGGTGAATATTCTCAGGGAAAAACTTTTAAAAAAATCCCCTAAAATATCGGAAAAGGGAAATTTTGGACCTTTCACAAGTTTTGGGATTTTAAACCTTGGGTGCAATTTCCAGCTAACCCGGGAAAGGGGCCTGTTCTTTTGTACCCAAAACCCAATTATATGCAAGTACAAAACAAGATTTAAAAAAGTCCGGGCCCTCATTCGCCTCAGGAAGGGGGAGGGTTCTATGTCCAGAGGGTGAAAAATTTTTTTGGCCCCCCAAAGTTTAAAATTTTAACCCCCAAAAAAAAAAGCCCAAAAAACCTTGTGAAGATCGGTGGAAAACTGGTAAGATTTTGGGCATTTTCCCCATTGAAAAAACCCGTACTGTTCAACAAGGGGTGAAAGGCCACTCTGCCAAAGGAAGGGAAATCATTTCTCCCAAAAGGGGATTAATTTTTAGAAATTTCACACGGAAAAAAAAGCCTACATTTTTGGAGACGGGACTGTGGTCTGTAAAAAAAATAAAATTTAAATTTTTGGCCATAATTTTAAATTGTTTTCATTTGTAGGGAAAAAAAAGGGAAGCTTGGAAGCCTAAGAACACCATCCCAATTGTGAAACAAGAGGGTGGCAGCATCATGTTGTGAGGTTGTTTTGATGCAGAAGGGACTGGTGCACTTCACAAAATAGATGACATCATGAAGAAAGAAGATTGTGTGGCAATACTGAAGCAACATCTGAAGATATCAGCCAAGAAATTAAAGCTTGGGCAGAAATGGGTCTTCCAAATGGACAATGACCCTAAGCATACTGCCAAACTGGTTACAAAGTGGCTTAAGGATAACCAAGTCAATGTTTTGAAGTGGCCACCACAAAGCCCTGATCTCAATCCTATTGAAAATTTATGGGCAAAGCCGAAAAGGCAGGTGTGAGCAAGGCGACCTACAAACATGGCTCAGTTACACCAGTTCTGTCAGGAGGAATGGGCCAAAGTTCCTACCAACTATTATAAGATGCTTGTGGAACGATATCCAAATTTTTTGACCCAAATCATACAGTTTAAGGGCAACACTACCAAATAATAATGAAATGTATGTAAACTTTTGACTTTGCAGAAAGTAATAAAAATGCCTTAAACATTTTCTGTCTCATTATTCTGGCACCGGCAAATATGAATAATTTTGGTAATCCTAATTGACCTAAAACAGGTAAGGTTTATTCTGATTTAATTTCAGATATTGAGAAAAACATGCATATGTGTCTTTTTATATAGTGTATGTAAACTTCTGGTTTTAACTGTACATAACCATACATATACACACCTAGGAACACACATATACACAACCATACATACACACACCTAAGAACATACATATACGTAACTATGCATACAAACACCTAGGAACGCATATACACACAACCATACATGCAACTAAGCACATTTTTTTGAAAAAAAAAACAAAACACAATGGCACGATTTAATATGAATCATAGCAAAACAGTGATAATGCCATAATTTATGGAGACAGTGAGTATTTACAAGATGAAATTATCACAGTGTTACTGTGATTTTCATTAAATTGGGATAACAATGTGCAATATTGCCACAATTTTACAGAAATTGTGACAAAAAAGTCGCTGTCTTGCCATGATTTCCCGAAAATTTGGGCAAAACATAAAAAAGCCATTCTATGTGCAGATATATTAGGTACCTGCAGCATATCCATTGGAGCTGTGACAGTGCCAGCCTTCCTGGGGATCTGGCTCCTAGAAGGCTCAATCACTGAAAAATCCAATAAGGCACTTAGAGTTTGGAAACAAAAATTCACTGCAAATTGACCTACAAACCCTATATCTAAAATATAACTTTTATTTAGTTCCCATAAAACACAATTTAAATAAAAATATATTACATGTAGCTTAAGGTCGCCACTTTGAATATGTTATAGGGAGTAGTGTAGTAACTGTCCCTAAAACAAGGCCCTGTACTCACCCTACTTAAAGGTAGGGTAATCGTCCCGAAAGGTTCGGCCCCACCATCCAGGGTCAAACCCTATAGATTATCTATTCAGTCCCTTTTTCAATAAACATAGTGGAGGTCCACTATCATTAGATGTAGCAGCAAGAGAGTCGCTGCTTCCCCTTATCTGGTTACAATATTGCTCCCCTGATGAACCCTGGTGTGGATGACAGGGGGAAATGCGTCGGGATGATAATAATTTCTCTGTGGCTTCAGATGAAGGTCGTATATCATTAATTGCACATGTGATCTACGTTCTATTTTGAATATAGAAAATCTCTTTGGAATATTAAGGTTGTACAGGACTATGTATGATCCATGTGTTTGTATATATCTGATCTACAGGATAGAGGGCACTGAGTGATCGGATGCATACAGTTGTGCGACCACTGTGTTGTTTTGATTTATCAGTTCATGTGATCCGATGAGTGACCCCTAATTGGCTTTCTAGGGAGTAGTGTATTTGGAACTTGGCCTTTATACGAAGAACAAATATATTTGCATAATCTGTTTAGTGATTTCCTATATCATATCTTATGTTTATTGAAAAAGGGACTGAATAGACAAATAATAGGGTTTGACCCTAGATGGTGGGGCCGACCCTTTCGGGACGATTACCCTACCTTTAAGTAGGGTGAGTGTAGGGCCTTGTTTAGGGACAGTTACTACACTACTCCCTATAACGTATTCAAAGTGGCGACCTTAAGCTACATGTGATATATTTTTATTTAAATTGTGTTTTATGGGAACTAAATAAAAGTTATATTTTAGATATAGGACTCCAAGAAGGCTCCCAGCTTTTAGAGATTGCAAATAGGCACACATCAGGCCACGCCTCCAACCACAGCCAAACAAATGACATCCCACCAGGACATGCCTCTAACCACACCCCGCCTAACAGAATCATGCCCCGCTCCCTCCAGCAGACCAGCGGCAACACAACAGCGGTGTTACTGGGATCTATAAATATGTATTTATATAAAGTAACGTATATACATAAATCCATACAAATTACTATAAGACAATATTTTATGGATGATACTGCTAAATAATTTTCATACAGTGACTACATAATAAGGATATACAAGGAGCAAATATCACCGTAATGTTACTGACCAAGACTGATATTATCAAAGATACAGCTATACAAAGATCAAATTATATCTACACATCATAACCAAATATGACCACCACATAGTGACTGAATAATACTGCCATACCATGACCATGTGCCACCACATAGTGACTGAATAATTCCACAACACAATGACCACATATCACCACCACATACTGACTGAATAATACCACCGCACTATGACCACATACCAGCACAGTGACTGAATAATGCTATCACATAGTGACTAAATAATACCACCACATAGTGACTGAATAATAACACCATATAGTGACTGAAAAATACCGCCATATTGTTCCTGAATATAAACCATTACACTGCTACCAATATTCCTGCCATATAGTGACCATATGGGGGTACATACCGGTTGTACACAGGCGCTTTACAGACATATTTTACCGACACACAGTGACCATATGGGGACAGATATCAGTTGCACTCAGGTGCTCTGCAGACTTATTAGTAATTACAGTCAAGCTGCATGCTTAGTGGCTCACAGTTGAAGTCTTCTCTGATGGGAGTAATTATCTTTCCCTTTCTCCATTTGTTCCAGATTTCCATGATGATTTCTCCTGGCCTCATCCCTGCAGAATTAAACACACAAACATCTAAGACTCCTCACTTTTCTAGCACCTCCATAGCTGTTCTAACCTCTGTACAACTCTCTATGGGGTGATAGATGGTGGTCAGGGTGTGATAGAGAATTAGGTAAGGGTTGTATTTTGTGTTGGCGAGAGGTGTGAGAGAGGGTACAGCCACAGGACAAACCCCCTACGAAAATTGTGGTGAAGCTTTGGCCTGTACTCCGTTCTCTGCACCTCCAGATGATCAGTCACAGCCATGACCTTCAGGGGTGTAAGTGATGGCGCTTAATACTAATACTATCGGATTAATTGGACTATTTTGGACCAGAGTTGCATCTATTTCTTTAGTAAAATGGTAAACAAGGGCTGGTGTCTGGGAGTTTTTATTTAAATAAATTGTTTTTCTTTCTTTTTGTGCTTTCCTTTACCATTTTATTAACTTGTTGGTAATGGAGTATATGACAGATGCCTCCTCATTAATATCAATTGGTATTAGCCAGATGTGTTTTTTTGTCACCACAAGACTGACACTAACCCCCTGTCACTATTACCCCAGTACCCAATGTACCAGGGGTACTGGTAAGAGCCAGGTTACTGTCAGTAGGTGCACCATCTAATGTGATGGGTCGCTTCTGGGCTGGCTGCAGGCTAGTATTTTTAGGGTAGGAAAGGACCATTACTCATAGACCTTCCAATTTTAATAATGTTAGCCTGTAGCTGCTGGTTTTATCTTGGCTGGTTAGAAATGGAGGACTGCATATCTTTTTGTTTCAAAATTTAAGTAACAATCTAAAAAGAAAAAATACGATGTAGGGTTCCCACATTTGTCATAACCAACCAAGGTAAAACCATCAGCTGCATCCTGATACTATCAGGATTGGAAGGTGCATGGATATCGGCACCTTCTTACCCTACAAATACCAGCCTGTAGCTGCCCCCAAAGCAGACCATCACATTAAAGGGTCTGCTTCTGATGGTAACCTGGCTCTTCCCAGTAGCTCTGGTGCATTGGGTACTGAGGTTATAGCGACAGGAAGTTAGTGTCAGCCTTGCAGCTGAATGACACCAGGCCCCAACAATATTAATGAAGGAGCATCTGGCAGATACCTCCATTAGTAACACTGGAAGAAAATAAAAAACAAAACACTGAAACAGAAAATATTATTTTTTTAAAACAACCAGCAAATTTGCACCCATTGTTTGCCCTGTATCCCCAAGACCGTGTAAATCGGGACACCTGCCAGCTGTCTCAGGACGGCGGAACAACGCGACTGTCCCATCTAAATCGGGATGGTTGGGAGGTATGCTGTCATTCTATTCAGCCAGCCGCTCTCTTGTCTGGCTGCTGCTCCTCATGTTGGCTGGAGGTGGGCGCCTTCAGGGATTTCTCCTGCACTTACAGGAGACAAAAGGCTCCATCCCACAGAGCAGGCTTTCACCGGCAGCCCACGGGCCCGTTTTGGTGCACTTTAGTCCAAAAGCATAAAAAAGCAGCCCCTGGGGGAGAACCTGCCCTGTAACAGCTCTAGTAAAAATAACAGGCCCTAGGCCTGTTCATATTACTAAGCTTGTGAAACAAGGGGGTGGCAACTTGCATCACATTTCAGTCCGGCACTGCCCTAACAGCGACACTGACCAAACAAAAACTAAGAAAACCCCCTTTACCAAGCTAGGGTGTCAAAAAAAAAAAAATTTAAAATATAAAACTAGTTTTTATTAGAATTACAGAAACCCTAAAAATCAAGATTTTTCTAAATTTGATGTTTATGTAAATTGATGGGGTTATGCTAGGGTTCTTCAGCAACATTTTGTTGTGATGATGATCACAATAAAACTGCATATTATTGCTGGGGGAAAAGCAGAAAACAACTTGCAAGATCGCAAGAATTCTAACCATGTTGTTATGTGACATTATCCCTCATGGGGAAATCTTGAGGTCGCACAATGATCTTAACAACCTACAATTTTATTGCAACCATCACAGGAACCCGAGTTTTGCATGGAGCCTTTGCCTACAAATTTTTTTTTCAGAGGGTGAGACCCCCAAAAAAAAAATTTTAAAATACACTACAAACTGCTGTTTAAAACCTCTTCTTAAAGATGGAGCACTTGGGGCGACATGTATGTTTTTTTGGGGGGTTAAAACACCAAAATTTTTTTTTCATTATATTAGTGTAGAAAAGCAAACCCCATTTTATGAACCCTCTGTACGGATTTGCCGTTAAAAAAAAGCTATAAACTAAGCTTATACAGTTTTTTAGTGCGCCCCGCCTCCCGCACGCCCCCCAAAATCAGGCGGGCTCTATGTAATGTGCCTGATACTGGCGTACGGGAGGTTTTAAACTATAGCTTCTGGCGCAGTCCCGCTCATACATGTCGCCCTAGGTGTGAATCAATCAGTGCATGGAAAAGGACAAGGAATTTCCTCTAAAGGCGATCAGTAAAAGAAAAGAGATCATAATTGTCAGGTTGTGACATCAGAATGTGATATTAAACAAGGTATTTATTATTACTTTTTTTTTGAGCCCTTTATTCCAGGGCTCGTGCATTAAAAGGGGGATCTACAAAAATTACAAAAGATTAGTAAAAAAAAAAATTTAAAAACATAACTAGTTAAAAAATACACAAAGGAAAAGGGGATCCTGCTCTTGAAAGATAACACTCTACAAGGGAGGAGGCATGGAGATGTATGTATTATGTTTAGAGGCAGCAGGGTTATTGTTGATTGTAGGTTATCCTGAAAAGATGGGGTTTCAAGTTACTTGTGAAAGTTGTAAAGGTGGGGCAGAATCTGACGTGTTAGGTACTGAGTTGCAGAGTATGGGGGAAGCACGGGAGAAATCTTAGAGATGGTTGTGTGAGGAGCTGATATGAGTAGAACAGAGAAGAAGGTCTTGTGAGGATCGGAGGTACCTGGAGATGAGGACCAAAATATATTAGGCGACATGCATGAAATATGGTGTTAACACGGCAAATTTCATACGCATTATACTGGCATAGAATGTGCCTGATTTATGAACACGATGTATAGCAGGTCATAAATCAGGCGAATTTTAGCGCTAGGGCGACATTTCTGGACCAGGTATACCACTTTGAAAGGGTCTACCTGTTCCAACTGCAATGTGCCAAGAAAAGCTGTAGCGAAGGTATAAATATGTACTGCGCACGGTTTTTAGTGGCCCCCCCACCCCACACGGCCCCCTCAAGGGGGTTGCATTACAAAGCGCCCCAGGGCTATGTAATGGCCAAATGCCGTGTGGGAGATTTTAAAAAAATTGAAAAGGGGTCCCCCGATATCGGGCGAAAAGACGGGAGATATCTGGCCAGCTCCCTTCATAATGTCGCCCAATGTGTGGATAGGTTATGAAGAGCATTGTATGTCATGGTTAGTTGTTTGACCTTATTTCACTGGCAGTGGGTAGCCAGTGAAGGGATTGGCAGAGAAGTAGCGAGGAGATGGAGTAACCAGGCAGTGGAGTTGGGGGAAAGAAAATTGGGTAGGACAAGTTAATAGGGGAGTTACAGGTGCGGGGGCTTTTTGGTTGTGTTCTTTTAGTGTGTTTTTTTGTGTGGAGGTGGGAAATTACAAGAGTATCAAGCAGCATTTTCTGTAGCATCAGAGTCCTGGACTATCTATAATTATTCACAGATGTCAATAGTAACTTAGTATTGACTTGTATGATATATGTATTATCTTTTCTCTAAACGGCTTCAGCATGCAGTGCACAGAATATATTCCTTCACATCCTAGGAAACCAATTACCTTAAGTATATATCACAAAATGATGAGGTGACATATTGATACACACATTATCTGATCTTGAAATGGCCAGGGATAGTTCTTACGGTTAGTCATTATTTGTTGCTAACCTATTGTAACCTGGACATTTAATTGACTGTGAGAGAGAAATCACAGTAAAATTAGTGAGGTCATCTGAAGAGGCCAGGGTGGTGTGAACACTCTCTGCTAGTCACTAGGAGCAGCATTAATATGGATTGCAGCAAGCCTTTTACAGGGAAGAATTTCACATCGACAATGCCAGAACATGATAGTGAAACATGTGAATGCAGCCAGATGGAGGAGGGAACTATTGATGGTTGGTTTATATAGAACATTCAGCCTCAGAAATCCCATATAGCATTCACCCAGGAGATAAGCACATTGGTCCCCACAATAACTCTCCAATCCTTCTCTCATACAGAGGCGGCTTTATTAAAGCAGAGCCATGAGGAGCTGTCCACGGCCTGAGTGCTGCTGAATGCCACATTCTGAATTTATCTTGTTGACAGCAGAATGTTCTCTGTATCATTTCCATAGGATTATCAATCCCAGTAAATGCCACATTCAAGCCTTAACTCATTGAGGGTTAAGCCAACCAGAAGACCATTACCGGGCTAAGTTTAAATTTGCAGTGGTGCAAACATTGTTAAATGACAAGTTCACAGCGTCGATCTTGCTAGTTATGTAATTATGCCGTACATAATGCATTATTATGCCACAAGCATATCATTCTTTCTCCACGACAGATTTCAAGTCTCTCTATTTAATTTGCTTGTTCTCTGTTATCACCAGGGTAGCCATGTTTCTCCTTTATAATACAGTACACAAAAGCTTATACTTTAAATTATATGTGTATTACATGTCAAGGACTGGCTGTTATCTTTTGTGCTAGCTAAGGCATTGAGTCACATAATAATTACAGTATATTAACCTTTAGTTATTTTGCACAAGCAAATTCTGCAGAACTTTAAATGCTATGTCAACCTTAGCAACCTATTTTCTATTGCTCATATGCGTGTTAAAACAAAAATGAAGCAGTAGTTTTAGACTTGATTCTCTATATTCTACTTGTTGTCAGCAGCTTCTATGCAGATGTATATGTCTCCATGGTTACAGACTACAAACAAACTGGATGTGGTCTGATCCTGCAGTTGTACTCGTCTCCGACTTTTTGTAGTTGTCTCTGCCTTTTTTAATCTACTTATTGCACCTGGAATCCAAAATGGCTAGGTAATTTAAGGCTCAATCAGGAGGGCTAGTCACTAGAAAATACGTTACATAGTTACATAGTTTGTAAGGCTGAAAAAAGGCAAGACGTCCATCCAGTTCAGCCTATTTTGCTAAAGTGTTGCTAAAGTGTAGATCCAGAGGAAGGCAAAAAAAAAAACAATGAGGTAGAAGCCAATTGTCCTAATTTTAGGGGAAAAAATTCATTCCCGACTCCAATCTGGCAATCGGAAAAATCCCTGGATCAACGACCCCTCTCCAGAATCCTAGTCATTATAACTTGTTATATTACATCTAGAAATGTATCCAGACCCTTCTCCAGAATCCTGGTCACTATAACTTGTTATATTATTACTCTCCAGAAATGTATCCAAACCCTTTTTGTTAGTGAATTCACCATGACAATTTCCTCTGGCAGAGAGTTCCACAGTCTCACTGCTCTTACAGTAATGAATCCCTTTCTATGTTCATGTAGAAACTTTCGGTCTTCAAGACTTAGAGGATGCCCCCTTGTTTTGGATACAGTCCTGGGTATAAATAAATCTTGAGAGAGATCCTATATTGACCTTTGATGTATTTAAACATATTTATTATGTCCCCCCGAAGCCGTCTTTTCTCTAAACTAAATAACCCTAATCTTGCTAATCTTTCTGGGTATTGCAGTCCACCCAGTCCTTTTATTACTTTTGTTGCCTTTGTACCTGTTCAAGCTCTACAATGTCTTTCCAGTGAACTGGTGACCAAAACTGTCCACAATATTCCATGTGTGGTCTAACCAGTGATTTGTATAATGGAAGAATAATGTTCCCATCATGTGCATCTATGCCCCTTGTAGTACACCCCATAATCCTGTTTGCCTTGGCAGCTGCTGCTGAAAAATGGTGCTACGGTTAAGTTTATGTCCACCAGATTCCCAAGTCCTTCTCCATGTCACTTTTACCCATCGTTTTTCCATTTAACATGTAGTCATGTAATGGATTTTGCCTCCCCATTTTGCATAACCTTGCATTTATCTGTGTTAAACCTCATCTGCCTTTTTCTCTGCCCAGGCCTCCAACTTATCCAGATCCCTTTGTAATAACACATTATTCTCTATTGTGTTGATTTCTTTACAGAGCTTAGTATCATCTGCAAAGATCGATATTCTACTGTACAATCCTTAAAACATGACTTTTAATATAATTTTATTTAATATAAATTATATTCAAAATTATGTTTTAACATCTTCCTCCCTCATGTGAAGCTGGTTTCCTCTTGTTGCTACATACATTCCGTTTCCACGAGGAATGGTTCACCTCCACCTTTGTCTTCCATGAGGAGAGACAGCATTGACTGATATGAGTGAACTGAACATCTTTGTATTTTTACACATCCATAGTACACATATATACAGTTGAAACCAGAAGTTTACATACACTATAGAAAAAGACACATATGCATGTTTTTCTCACTCCATCCAACTTGAAATCAGAATAAACCTTACCTGTTTTAGGTCAATTAGGAACCAAAATTATTTATATATGTCAAACGACAGAATAATGAGAGAGATCATTTTTAAGGCATTTTTATTATTGTCTGCAAAGTCAAAAGTTTACATACACTAGGATTATTGAGCCTTTAAACAATTTGGGACAGCCCATATGATGAGGTCATGTCTGACATCGGTGTTAATTAGAGACACATCTGTGGAGGGGTTTTTTTGCACACCAGAAACATGCTGCTTCTGTGTGTAACATCATGGGAAAGTCTAAAGAAATCAGCTAAGATAAAGGTAGACCACTTTAAAAGTGGTTTACCTGAGCCTGAATTGTCACTTAGTAGCTAGAAAGTGTTTGATCTATGACCTGCAGTAGAACAGGTTCATAGATTCAGACGCATTCTACGCTACTAATTCATGCAATAAAATTGGCGCCTGGGTGCCAAAAATCATACGTGTCGCCCTAAGTTTCTACGCTTCTATTCTAAAAAATTTAGGACATTTTCTGGCATACAAATGTACCCTTCTGTCATTGCCAATAAACATGGAGTGAGAGAAGCCTTAGTAACGGCTGTAGATCTGCTATCTACTTTATTAATCTTTTTTAGTAATTTAGATAGAACACAGCCGCTTGGTTCCTTATAAGCAAATAGAGTTGCCATAAATTGAGGAGTCCTCACAGTGAATACGGATTCCAGATAGAGAGAAGATTGTTTGTGAAGATTTACACACACTGCTTCCCTAATGCTTGAAATTGCCAACTCTGTCTAAACAAGAGAGTACAAAAGGTTAATGAATTTAGAAAATTTACAGTTGTGAGATTTGTTTGCAAATTCTGTCAGAAACAGTATGCGAAATAGCTCTCATTCCAAATCCAAAGGAAGAAAACAATAACCTTGTGTGACATCTCAGGGGTTAACTAGCTCTCGGGTTCAGTGTCCCCTTGTGGAGATAGATTCTGGCACTACATCGCTATGGTAAGGAGATGTCCCCACGGCCATTTTTTCAGCCGGTTTTACAGACAGTTTTCGGTTTTGAAAGCCATCTGTAAACCGGCTGTCAAACTTTAGAATGGACCTCTATGGAAAATCCATGCAGCGGTCCCCACCGTACGGATTTTTCACCGTACGGTTTTTTAGACCGCCGGTGGTCCGAAAACGATTGAACATGTTCATTCTTCTGCCCGGTTTTCGGGCAGAAAATGAACAAGTCAATGCGAAGGGGGAGGGCTTTCCTCTGCAAACAGCAGAGATAAGCCTTCCCCCTGCGGCCGTGTACACGGCCACAAAAACGGAACAAATAGCGCTCGGATAATCCAGCTGGGATTTGTTCTATGCCATGGAGACATGCCCTAAGGTTTAAAACTGACATCAGCCAACTTTATTCTTCATTCATCTCACAGCAACAGGTCATGTACATTGTACAAACCCTATGCCACCTAGCCTCTAACTAAACATTAAGGTCCCTTACTAACCAAAGTCTGAGCCTATTTAGGCGCATTACAAAGTGCCGCGGGTGCTTTATAATGTGCCTAATTTTGGAGTGCGTTTGATTATAGATATAACGAACAGGGCTGAGCCAGTTTTGGGCTGAAAAGACACCAGACTTCTGGCGCAGCCCTGTACATACATGTCGCCCTATATGGGCACACACAGGTACTGCAAGGGCTTAATGGTTTTCTGGAAATGTAATACATATATATGTATAAAGCTTAAATGTGACCATAAATATCAGGTGAATGTTGCCTGAAACTGGCTGAACATCTACTGTGTATAAGGTGTACCAACTTACAATCCCCCAACAACAGATACTGGTTAAAATAATGATCTTGCTTGTTAAATTTCATATGCACAAGAGAAATAAGCTGCAGTCAGAGGTCTCTGGCGGTAGCCTAAATCCATGTACACTTGGCCAAGCTGACCACTTGTGTATGGGAAAATGAAAAT
Organism: Phyllomedusa bahiana; assembly: GCA_025379985.1. Lineage (NCBI taxonomy): Eukaryota > Metazoa > Chordata > Amphibia > Anura > Hylidae > Phyllomedusa > Phyllomedusa bahiana. The sequence goes on along the minus strand of JAODAL010032070.1, from coordinate 26,517 downwards.
GAATAGATGTCAGCCAAAGAAGCATTTGGTCAAAAGTTATTTGTTTTATAGCCATCTCTATTCTGAAATTTTAAAGCAAAGCATTCCAGAGTATAGATGCAGCACAGGAGAAGGCTAGGAGGCAGGAGGGAAGACTGATAATGGAGGAAGACATTCTTAGGTTAGGTCTACACAGTACAGGAATTTGGTTGGTTTTTCAGTGGATTCAGTATTTTGGACCGACTGTACCCTGCGCTGTGTAGTCTTCAATCTCACATTTGTGCTGCGGTCTATACAGCACGGATTTTTTACTGAGGCTTTCCTAAAATGAAAACCGACTGGCAGAATAAAGAACATGTTCTATATTCCGCGGAACCGATGTCGGATTCCCGCAGCCCTAATGTACTGGGCCGCCGGGAATCCGAAATCAAACGGCTGTTGTTTGCACAAGTCCAGCAATTTGAAACTGCCGTCAGATTTCGGGCAGCATTTTCAAATTGTTGTGTGGATCTAGCATTAGTTTTAGGCACTTTGATCATAGTTATCAGACACACTGAAAGCAGTATCCCTATCACTACTGCATGCTGCTCTCAGGAAGGACAGTAATGTAGTTGTTTGGTTACCTTTAAATAAATGTTTAATAAGGGGGTTATTTTATGAAGATTTTATTTTATGAAGAAAATCAAATAAAAAGTAGAAGATCAAATTATAATCAATTTGTGACTATCGGTGCTGTAACAACGTGTAGGTACATATATTTCACAACTATATTAGCTTCCTTTGTTGCATCCTTCTTCCTAAGCCATCTGTGGTGGACACATGTGCTGTCCTTCTTCTTGTCGCTCCTACTATTCAGGCTTAGGCAGGGTAACAATCTCTAGACTGCAATGGATTACTGAGAAAAAAATCATCGAGTGGATGACATGATACCATGCTTACGCCCATACACAGAGATGCAAAGAGAGCAGTGGTGTAAGAAGGGAGTGGAGAAATAGTTAAAACAGCAGTTTTTAAGGAGTGATCCAGTGGGAAAAAATATAGCAATTTTGTAATGTAGGTCCACTAAATTTTTTGTGGTCTTTCTTCAGTTTCACATCAGCTGCTAGGTGACAGAAACCTCAGTAGATCTATCTTGACATACAGGGAGCAGCTCTGTGTGGAGCCCAGGAGATCAGGTGACCAAAGGTAATTTGGTTTTCTCAGAGCAGTCTTTAAAGCCACACTCTTTGCTCCTACTTCCTAAGGATTTCAGCATGAGGCAGGAAACAGGGGGTATGTACTTAGGCTGAGGTTATAAGGAAAAAGGATAGTAAAAGCACAGAAAAGGATCCTGGGTCTTGTAGATATACAGCAAATGCTGCTGCTCAGTTGCAGAGAAAGGAGGCTTCATGAAGCATGGTAGAAGCACAATTTAGCGCAGAAAACATCTTGAAAATAAATCATCTTTCATTAGTTTTTTTTATAAGAGGACTACTGAGATAACCCTGTTAAAATGTGACAACCAAAGACCTTTCTTGTGACACTTTTTTTGATTGTGCAGGCAACTTTTGATTTGAATGATTGTGCAGGCAGCTAAAGTCTACAATATCTAATTATTGAGCAAGGATTGTAATAAAGGGCATTCTCTGGTTAAAAACTATAAAAAATGTACCCCCAATTATATAATATAACACAAAAAAATGTATTCCTTTTAATCCCTTGTTGATCCAACACAGAAGTTGTGTCAGTCAGTCCAGTCTCAGTCACCTCAGAGGCCATGTGCCATTCTATTAACCCCTTAAGCCGAACGCCTGAAAAGTAGTTAATGACCAGAACATGTTTTTAGTTTTTGCCTCCTTGCGTTTCAACAGTTGTAACTTTTTTATTTTTTCAATGACACAGTTGTATGAGGCCACGTTTTATTCGAGAAGAATTGTACTTTATGGGGGAATAGTTTGCAGAATTTTTTTTTTCTTTTTTTCTGTTTTTTTACATTTTTCTTTCCACCATTCACATCTCACACTTAATAACTTGTTAGATTAATTCTACAGGTTATTATGGGCGTGTGGATACCTAATATGTGTAGGGTTTTTTTGTGTGTGTAATGTATGAAGGGAGAACTGTTTTACTTTTTTTTCTTTTTTATACACTTGGTAATGTATTAGCATATTCATATATGCTAATACATTATAATTTGTGTCAGTCTGACACAGGCAGTGATAAGGGCAGCACACAGTTCTGTCCTGATCACTGGCTTGTTACGCAGACAGCCCTGGAGCTACTCTAGGTCCCCAGGGCTGACTGTGCAGCCGTTCCCTGGGCTCTGTCGGGTCACCGGATGTTCCGATTACCCGACAGAGCAGGGAAAACCTTTGATTGCGCTGCGGTGACGAACTGCGGCAATCAAAGGGTTAAAGCACCAGGGAGTGGAGGTTTCCCCCGCTGCCCGGTGCTTGCATGAGCTGCGCTGGCAACAGGGCTGTGTAGTACAGCCCCGATCTCAGCGCTGCTGCAGCGCCGGGTGCTGCAACATCCGATGTCTGCAGCGACGCCAAAAGACGTTACTGCAGACAAACGACCTGCACCAGCCGATGCCAAAAGACGGTGGGCGGTCGTTAAGGAGTTACCATCATCACCTGAGTTGTGATATCAATGGAACAACACATACTCACTGAATAAACAGAAACAGGACTGACTGCCAGAGCTTCAGCACCGGATCAAATGGGATCAAAAGGTGAGTACTTTTTTGTGTTCTTTTATACAATTGGAGGTAAATTTAATTCTTTTAGTTGGACAACCTTTTTAAGATGGTAACATTAAGCAGATAGTTGTACAGTTTACAGAGCAGGGAGAAATAGTAAGTGAACCCCTGTGTTGATGACGAGACGTAACTGGCAAAAGATGTTTCAGTTAAAGAGGTTGTCCACTTAATTTTTTTTATTACTTTTGCCGTACTGCTGCCCACTTAAAATCGGAAAGTTATACCCACCTTTCCTCTCCACTTGAATCCAGTGCTGCGCCCTCCTCAAACAGGGTTGACACCAATTCGGAAGTGAGCTGTCTGAATGGTAATGTCAGGCAGAGGTATGGGAACGCTGCAGCCACTCAGCAGCTACAGCAGTGAAATCCCTGCTCAGAAGAAGCAAGAGGAAAACAAAAAACTGTCCTGGGTTGAAAAACGACAGTCTGGTGGAGCCGAGGTCAGGGGAGAAGGACAGAATTTTAAATAGGCAGCAGTATGGTAAAAAGAATTTTAAAAAAGATTCGTGGACAACCCCTTTAAGGAGATGAGACTAGAAGCATCAGTTTCACAGGTTATTTGCCTGTAAAAGCACTGTTCTCACCAAGCTATTTCACAGAGCCACAGCTAGCTTCAGGCTCACACTTCCTGTTCAGGCTGTGGGTGGTTCTACAGCAATGATTGGTATATCAGTTCTGCTGTTCCTAGCTGATCTTGCTAGAGAGGCATTAGTGCTGGAGGTTTCTAAACAGTAGTGCATAAGACTACAGAGCTCTGAAGGGTCAGAGTTTATCAATAAGTAATGTACACAAGCGCTGTCCTGCTGATAACAAAAAGCTGGCAGTGACATCATTATCTCATCCTGCCCACAGCTGCTTTAGCCAGTTACAGAAGAGAGAGCTGGTTGGTAATCAAGGGCAGTTGTGTACACAAGCAGGAAATAAGAACTGCTCTAACTCTGAAGAGAAGCAAAATCAGAACAGCAATGCATTTTGTAATAGTCTTTATTTACCATTATCTACATGTTTAAAGCTAAATCAATGAAATGGGAATACCCATTTAAATAAATGCACACATAGCCTGGTTACCTACCACTCTGTTCTCAGTGTGAACCATGTCTCTAAGCAAATAAGCTTTTTTTTATGTTGGGCACTTTGTGATCATCAAATGATATTTTGCAAGAGAATGTAAGGACAGCAGTTCATGATCTTGAGTTGAAAAATGTAAGGTGATACAATAAGACAGCACAAAATTAAATCAACTAAAAAATAATAATCAAACCACATTTTATGAGTAATCACTGCAATCACTGCAGAAATCCAGATAATTCACTCATTTTTTATTGCAACTGTATTTGGTGTTATCATCCTATGTAATCTTCATAATAAGCTCTGAACTATTTTATTTTAATTTAGTTTTATAGCTTTTTCTTAGCAAATGTTTTTTTTTTCTTTACCCAATCATTTTACAATGTTCTCCCTTTTCACTCATTATATTCATTGTGCATTACCATCTATTAGCACAGTGATGGGATTTTAGCAGATATATATTTATCTCTCATCATTTCTTTACATCTTCTTGAAAGTCACATTTCCCCTTCCATTTATTAGGGAGATGACATATGCGAAGATGTGAATAAACATTAATGAGTAGATTGCTGTAACTAGCCACATGGCTGTCATGTACGTATGTCAGAGGAAAGATCATTAATGTAACACTCTGTAGATAGGAATAATAGCAGCAGGAACTGAATAATATTAGCATCAGTTGCTGGTTATGAACGTTATGGCTGCAACAAGAGTTTCCTACATGGAAAAGCTGCATCTCTTCAGCTTTGTGAACTCTCTAGCCCCATAGAAAACCCTTCCAGCCTTTACAGTTGCTCCCCTTACAGTTAGTTTTCATAGACATGTGGTTGCCCTGGTCAGAACCTCCCTCTACTATCCAAGGCTATTGGAATGAGATTAGTGAAACCTTGTATTACATAGCGGATGGACCATCATTTGAATGGACCCCATACATCACAAAATGTTCCTGTATGGCACCCTACAAATTTCCCTAGCTTAGTAGCCAGTAGGGTTTACACCAGTCAAACCTGCAGTGATCATCTAATCACTTTTGTCGTGCTAGATGGTGTCTTTTAGGTTAACCGGCTAAAGTTGATTACATTTAGCATCGTAATCAGGATGCTGGAAAAAATTCCAAGTAAATTTTTAGAACAATTATTCAATAACAATCATTGCCCCCTTTAAGATGATTGGTTAGACTAAACTAAGGAGCAGAGTACATGAGACCCCTTGATGTTCATAATACCCACAAAAGATTTCTGCTCCAGGAGAATTATCTTATTCTGACCCTCATGTAGTCTCCACATAGTGGATGCTACAGGTGAAATGACATACTGCCATGTAAGAAGAGACAGGACTATATAGTCCATGTTTAGTATGAGGTACCAAAATAGAAACCACTGACAAGCAGAGAGAGTAGATACCTAAGGATATTATTATTATTATTATCATTTATTTTAGAGCGCCCTTGATTCCAGAGCGCTGTACATTTCAGGTGGGTACATAAATAACATTGATCAAACAATTACACAGTGACAATAAGTAACTAACAACTGGTACAGAGGGAAAGAGGTCCCTGCCCATGAGGGCTTACAATCTACAGGGGAGGGGTGAAGAGACAGAAGGTGAGGGGCAGACATGTTTGTGGGGCGGAGCATGTGCAACCCGGTTAATGTTGGTTATAAGGCAATCCTGAAGAGGTAGGTTTTCAGGTTACGTTTGAAGCCGGTGAGAGAGGGGGAGAGTCTGATGTGTTGGGGCAGTGAGGTCCAAAGTGTGGGGGAAGCACGAGAGAAGTCTTGGAGACGGTTATGTGAGGAGGTGATAAGAGGAGAGCAGAGGAGAAGGTCCTGTGAGTAGCAGAGGTTGCGTGAGGGGAGGTATTTAGAAATTAAGGCAGAGATATATGAAGGGGAGACCACATGGAGAGCCTTGTAGGTCGAAGTTGTTAGCTTGAACTGGATTCGCTGGGCAATGGGTTAGCAGTGAAGGGATCAGCAGAGGGGAGAGGCAGGGGGAGTAGCGAGGAGAGAGGTGAATCAGACGGGCAGCAGAGTTAAGGATGGTTTGGAGGGGAGCGAGGGTGCTAGCTGGGAGGCCACAGAGGAGGATGTTGCAGTAGTCGAGGCGGGAGATGACGAGGGCATGGACAAGCATTTTTGTGCTTTCAGAGTTAAGAAATGAGCGGATTCGGGAAATATTTTTTAGGTGGAGGTGACAAGCAGAGGTGAGGGTTTGGATGTGCGGTTTGAAGGACAGATTGGAGTCAAAGATTATCCCAAGGGAGCGGACCTGTGGTGCTGGTGAGAGAGTGTAGCCATTAACAGTGATAGAGAGACCGGGTGGAGAGATGGAGTGGGACAGTGGGAAGATAATGAATTCAGTTTTCTCCAGGTTCAGTTTTAGGAGACGGGAGGAGAAGAAGGAGGAAATGGAGGACAGACAGTCAGGGATCCGGGAGAGAAGAGAGGCGACATCTGGGCCGGAGATGTAGAGTTGGGTGTCATCTGCATACAGGTGGTATTGAAAGCCGTGTGAAGCTATGAGCTGACCGAGGCCAAGAGTGTAGATAGAGAAGAGTAGTGGGCCCAGGACTGACCCTTGGGGGATGCCGACAGAGAGAGGGTGAGAGGAGGAGGTGGAGCGAGAATGAGAGACGCTGAAAGTCCAATCAGTGAGGTACGAGGAGATCTAGGAAAGAGCCAAGTCTGTGATGCCGAGGAGGAGAGGATGTGTAGCAGGAGGGAATGGTCGATAGTGTCAAAGGCAGAGGACAGGTCTAAGAGGAGGAGCACAGAGTAGTGGCGTGAGGCTTTGGCAGTTGCTAGGTCGTTGGTGACTTTGGTTAGGGCGGTTTCAGTAGAGTGGTGGGGACGGAAGCCCGATTGGAGCGGGTCAAGGAGAGAGTTGGTGGAGAGATGGGAGGAAAGTTGAAGATGGACGTGTTGCTCAAGGAGTTTAGAGGCGAATGGAAGCAGTGAGATGGGGCGATAGTTGGACAGTGAGGAGGGGTCAAGAGATGGTTTCTTTAGGATGGGGGTGATGGTCGCATGTTTAAATGAGGAAGGGAAGATGCCAGAGGTTAATGATAGATTGAAGAGATGAGTGAGGGCTGGGATGATAACAGCACTAAGGTCAGGGATGAGGTGAGATGGGAGTGGGTCAAGACTACAGGTGGTGAGGTTCGATTTGGACAGTAGAGAGGGAGCTTGTCAGGAGTGACTGGTGAGAAGCGAGCTAGAGGGGAATAGTCATGAGCAGGTACAGAGGTGGGCTGTGGGGACACCGCAGGAATAGAGGTAGGCTGGGGGGTCTGTAGGGTGAAGCTTTGTCTGATGAGATTTATTTATTATGGAAGTGAGTTGCAAATCATCTGCTGAGAGGAGAGATGGGGGAGGGGGGTGTGGTGACGCAGGAGAGAGTTGAAGGTGTTAAAAAGTTGTCTGGGGTTGTGGGACGGGAGGATATGAGAGTGGTGAAATAGTCTTGTTTGGCTGAGGTGAGTGCGGATTTAAATGTGTGCAGAGTGATTCTTTATATGAGTGAAGTCAGTGTGGAGCGGGTTTTTTCCAGGCGTTCGGCACTCTGGAAGCTCGCTTCAGCTGTTTGGTGGAGTCTGTGTGCCAGGGTTGTCTGTTCATTTTGCGGGTTCTGTTGTGTGTGAGAGGGCGACAGCATCGAGAATGGAGTGATTGTGTTGTTGTAGAATGTGGTGGCTGCGTCTGAATCAGCAAGTGAGGATATAGGTAGAGAGGGGAGCAAGAGAGTCAGAGAGAGTGCAAGGGTTGAGTTTTGTAGGTTCCTGCGTGGGTGTGCTAGATTTGGTGCAGGAGGGGCAGGTGAGTGGTGATGGAGGAGAAGGTGCGCAGATTGTGGTCAGAGATAGGGAGAGGAGAGTTTGAGAGGTTAGAGAGGTTAGATAGGGGGCAGAGGCGGGTGAAGATGAGGTCCAGTGTGTGTCCGTCTGTGTGAGTGGCTCCAAAGGTCCACTGGGAGAGGCCAAAGGAAGAGGAGTGTGACAGGAGTTTGTTAGTAGTGGAGTGGGGGAGTATCGATTGGAATGTTAAAATCTCCCATGATAATAGTTGGGATGTCGGTGGCAAGGAAGTGGAGGAGCCAGGAAGCAAAGTGGTCAAGGAAGGTGGTGGCAGGGCCTGGTGGTCGGTAGGGGGAGTAGATGCGGACAGAATGCACCTCGAAGGAGGGGAGGGTGATGGAAGGTACTGGTGGAATAGAGAGAAAGGAACAGGTATCTGACAGAGAAGGCCGACACCTCCGCCATGTTTATGCCCGGGGGGGGGGGGTGGGTAAAACTGGAGCCCACCATAGGAGAGTGCAGCAGGGGAAGTTGTGTCAGAGGGTGTCAGCCAAGTTTCTGTTAATCCAAGGAAGGTGAGATTGCGTGAGGTGAAGAGGTCGTGGATGAAGGGAAGCTTGTTGCACACTGAACGTGCATTCCAGAGGGCTCCAGACATGGGGATTGGTGCTGCAGGGGTGAGGGGGATGGTTTTGAGGTTTGTGTGGTTGATAAAGTGTGTGCTGCTTGGTCTGTAAGAGATGCCTGAAGCCACAGTGGGGATGCGCTGAGGGGGCCCGGGGTTGGGAGATATGTCCCCGGCAGCGAGGAGAAGCAGGTAGAGAGTGAGGAGATGTGTGTGGGATAGAGAAAAAGGTGGTTGTGTGGGTTTTTTGAGGAAGGTCTTAATGTTGTGCCAGAGGTGAAGAGTAGAGGTCAGGTGTGAGGGTAAGACAGAAGGGGAGATATGGAATCCATTGCCCAGCGCGGGTGTCTGAGGGGAGACAAGGAGTTTGATGATTAGGCAGGCAGTGATGATTGTGGCAGAGAGGTGCATATTGGGTGCTGTTTGAGTGAGGAGCTGGGAAGGGTCTTGGTTACCTTTGGTTCACTTCTGGTTTCAATGCTGGTATTAATGCTGCATATAGTACACTTAAGGAGATTGCACTTAAAGGATGTTGCACTGACTGACTAAAGTCATGACTGACTAGAGTGCATGCTTAAATAGGAAGCTTGCTACTCTTACCAGGTGTGAAATTGGGAGTGGGGGGGGAGGATATTGGTGAGCAGAAGGAAAGATTGAAAAGTGATAGTGGGTAGACAATTAGGCCTCGTCACAGCAGGAGATGCAGCCAAACTACAAAGTTTATCAAAAGTGTGTACCATTCAATAAGACATAGCAGGACATTTACACAGGGCACATGGAGAGGAAGTTGAGGGTTGTAGCTCCACAGAAATGCATACCATTCAATAAGACATAGCAGGACATTTACACAGGGCACATGGAGAGGAAGTTGAGGGTTGTAGCTCCACAGAAATGCATACCATTCAATAAGACATAGCAGAACATTTACACAGGGCACATGGAGAGGAAGTTGAGGGTTGTAGCTCCACAGAAATGCATACCATTCAATAAGACATAGCAGGACATTTACACAGGGCACATGGAGAGAAAGTTGAGGGTTGTAGCCCCACAGAAATGCATACCATTCAATAAGACATAGCAGGACATTTACACAGGGCACATGGAGAGGAAGTTGAGGGTTGTAGCTCCACAGAAATGCATACCATTCAATAAGACATAGCAGGACATTTACACAGGGCACATGGAGAGGAAGTTGAGGGTTGTAGCTCCACAGAAATGCGTACCTGGAATTGACAGAAGAAGAGAGGTCAGAAGAGAGACACGACTTTCCTTTAAGATTCCTTTCATCCCATCATCCTTTCATAAAACTGGGTATTAATGGATACAGTACACTTAAGGAGATGCATTTAAAAGGATGTTGAAATGACTTACAAAGGATAGTAAAAAAAACCTAAAACAAACAGGAAAAACTGGTTAGAGCCGACCCAAAGAAAAAAATGAGGCTTAGATGGCCAATTGCCTAAATTTAAAAACACCTGAAAAAGAAACAAAGCCCCAGGTTGGCCCCCGGGAAAATGCAAATGAGGAAATTTTTTCAGAAAAAGCCATAAAAAAAAATTGTAGCATACAGTGAATTGCAGGATGGAACAGAGAGATGAAGTTAATGTACGGGCGCGCAGTCCCCCTTTGACATAGTTGTTAAAAAAACCTGCCCTGAGATGTAAATTGGTGTGTTAGTTAAATCAAACAAAATGTGACACATGGCCCTTCTGCGGGGAAAGGAAAGGGGTGCTTTCTGATCAAAAAAATGGACATGATAAGTATGTCCCATGAAGGTTAACATAACCACATCACCTGACCCGTTGAAAATTTTTAGTCAGCTCATCAGCAGCCCTTTTTCCCCGGAACCCTGCGAGTGGAAGCATGTTAACTCCTCCCCCCCAAGCCCACAGAGATCATGGTTGTTCAAATACCCTTGGGGTGCAGATTTACGTGATGTTATTATTGGGTTTTTTAGTCCTTGCTGTTATTATTTTATGCTTAGACTCATGTTTGCTGCAACAGGGCAACACTGACCCCCGATGTGTTTTGTTGCACATAAAAATTCAAAACCTGTGTGTATGCTCGTACTTATGCACATGTTTTTTGTTTGTATTGTTTTTACATTTTGTGTTGCGCACTTGTTATTAAGTAAGGCTCCTTTTCTGTTCCTCAGTTTTTAAATATTTCCCTTGCAATAAAGTTGAAGTTCATACATCAAGGATTGCTTGACAATTACATGTATTTTTTCTTTATTTTAAGAGACAAATGTTTACTTATGATTTAAGATAAGTTACCTACACACAAGAAAAAAATTAAAGGGGATTTGCCAAGACGCCAGTTACCTACCTCTTATCCGCACGGGAGCAGGATATATACAAATCATGCTGAATCATGAAGCTGCAGGGGAGGTGAGGGAGGGGAGGTGAGTGAGGAGTGAGGAATCCAAGGGAGCGTCTCAAAACTTAAGTGAAATAATAACAGTACAAGAGTGGATTCTCAATACAGCAAGACAGCCTCAGACTGCACTGTCTACCCGGTGCCTTAAAAGCTCATTCATTTTGCCTGTCATCAGATAAGAAGTGTTTCACGCAAGTGCGGCCTGTCAGCTCCTGGGTCGTGTCTAGTGGAAGCTTTCAGGTAACTAAGGAGGATTGAGAAATGATGTAGCTCTCAGAGTTTTCACTTTTTGTAATCACATATATTTAGAAAAGTGATTAAATACCCATTTTGGAGGCTCCCACGTCAACAATACATGGTGGCAAAACCCCTTTAAGGTCCTTTCTAGCTGATACACAACACCAGAACTTCTCCACAAAATATACCTTTCTATCACTAAACCTTGCTGCCCATGAAGTATCAGGCTCCTACTTCAATATTTGGTGAAATTGTCCTGAAGTTCAGTATTTTTGGAAGAACATTTTTTTCTCTATGTAATTCATTTTTCCTAGTCAGGATTGTCTGTAGCTCTAATGGGGAGGGGAGGGGGGGGGGGAAGCTCCTCTCTTTGATTTCAGTTCCAATCACCTTGGCTAATAAAGGCCGTCTAAGACATTTTCCAATCAGTTACCTGCCAAACCATCACTGCACACAGGAAGCACACCTGCTCTTCCCTGCTCTGAGCTTTTTTGAATGATTCAGCTATGGGATCTGTGTGGAGGAGCTCACTGCAGTAGCAGATGAGTAATCCTATCTGTTTCTTATTGCTTGGCAGCCCTTGCTGTCTCTTGAGGAGTCTAGTGAGATTTGAGATCTGGTTGGCTTCTCACACCCCACAACTCAGTTTTTGAGTTGGTAAATTCTAGTCACATCTCTTGTGAAAGTTTGTTAGTGCTATATCTTTTAAAAGAAGGAATTTTTCTTACCTCTATGAGGTCTCCTATGGAGCTCGGTCTTAAAGGGGTTGTCTCACTACATCGATTCATCTCACCTCAGTCCTGTTTTTAAGGTTTAATTTTTTTATTCAGGGACATGTTTACTGGCTTCTTCTGGCTAGCAGTGATGAACTGCTGAGGACGCCAGGTCTGTAGATATAGCAACCATCACTGGCAGCCTATCAGAAGATATTGAACAGGTCTGTCTGTATCTATAGTGATCTGAGGAGCTGATACAGCCCATACAAGAGGAGATATTTAGGAATAGGCAGGACACTGTTACTGGAAACATATTGCAAAGTGACTTGCTTTTGCAAGTTCTTTAATGCAGAAAGCAATCTTTGTAGTAAGACAACCCCTTTAACTTAAATCAGTCATATACAGCTTTAATTACATATTATATTTTGACTCAGTATCTGTTCATAGTTTGAAATAAAAAAATAACATAAGACAAAGTAATATGAAAATGTAATAAAAGATGTTAAAAAAATAAGGCAAAGTATTGTTGCAATTAATTATTTTAATTATGCAAATATGCTTAAAATCATAGACCTGAACTGCAGTGTCAGACACATCCCATAGATAAGAGCAACATGAATTTACACCAAATCAGCTATAGTAAAAGAAGGAGCGAAATTCTAATCTAAGACTTAAAATTCTTGGTAATATCATGTACAAAGAATGGAACAATTGGGTCAAATGAAGCGGTAGCAGCCATGTACAAAAGGCATAGTCAAATGGATGCCCTTTCTGTGCTTGGAAGATGGAAATCATTTGAAAGTAGTGAATTCAGGTGTGTAATAGAAATTACAGGGTTACATAGCAAAGGTCTCCTATGCCTTGTGGCTTCTACAACCCTATTGTAAAGTATAACATGATCCAGGAGGAAAAATGCTATTGCGGTTTTCAACCTGTTACAAATGTATGAATTCTGCATGTGTTACTTTATCTCACGTGTACAGTAGCTGAAAATTAAACAGGGGTTAAAATTAAAAAAATACACTAAATGGCCAAAGGATATGCTTCTATTAATCTCTGGGTTTGACTATTCTCATTTACAACTAAACAAATGATCAAGCATATAGCCGTGTTTCCAAAAAGTAAGCCCCAGTCCTCCGTAAGTGTCATTGTGGAGTGAAAATGTCTGTAAAAACGATTTATCTGCAAAGTGTTAGTCTCTGCAAAGTCACAGAAAGGGATCCCTGAAAGACAATGTGAATAACAAATCATCTGCCACTGGTTGCAGCACTCACTACCTACAGTATCCAAATTGTCCCTTGAAACAACATTAGGACCATAGCTGTTCTTCTTAAGAATTATAGCATGTGTTTCTATGGCTGATCTGCTGCATAAGAGTCCAAAGCTACATTTATCAATACCTAACCAGAGGGGGGCCCCAAAACATTTAGGTTTTTTTCTGTGGTTTTGAAAAGTTTGAAAAAAAAATTGTGTATGGCCGGGTTTTGGGTTGGGGAAACATTTGGGTTTAGTTTTTTTGGGGGTGTGCGGGTTTTCCTTCTTTTTGTTTTAGTACCAAGGGCCCAAAGGCGCCCGGGGTGGGCGAATTTTTGGCACCCCTTTAAAAGGGAACATTTTTTCCCAGGTAGGGGGGGGCACAGGGAGGCTTTAAAGTGGGCTGAATTTTTTTTTTGGGTGGGCCTTTTTGTCCTTATTTCCTGGGCACCAGTTTTCCCTTGTCCAAGCCCTTGTTTGTTTCCAAAATTTCAAGCCTTTTTTTAGACAAAAATTTCGGGTAAAAGAACCCCCCCCCCAGTTTTCCCCCCCCAAATTTTTCCTTGATTTTTTTTTCCTTTGGGGAGCTTCTACTTAAATTTTTTTTCCCAAAATTTTTAAACAATTGTTGCGGGGGCTCTTTTAAATATTTAATGCCTTGCAGGGCCCTTAAATATTTTATTCACAAAAATTTTGGGATTTTACCTTTTGGTTAAATTTTTCAGGATAAACCCATAAAATTTTTTAAAATTTTTTTTTAAAAAAAACCCAAAAATGAGACCCCCATCTCACTGTAGAAAAAGACATGTGCGACATTAGTTTTTTCAGTATTTTTTTGCAAAAATTTGGGTGATTTTTAACCCCAGAAGTTTTAAGGGAAAAAATTCCCAAAAGGTGTTGATCCTTGAATCGCCCAAAAAAATGTAGGGGATAAACTTGAATTGGGATTTAAACAGTTCTCCTCATCATGCTGTTAAATTTTTTGACAAATGAGACCAAGCACCCCTACACTTTGTGAATTTTTACAGTGACCCCCTTTTCTTTCCCTTAGAAAACATCTTTAAACCCCCGTCATTGTGCCCCTGCAGGGAACAAAAACCGGGTTTAAATTTTTCATCCCCATGGACGAAAATTGTCCAGCTCTTCGGGGGCCGCATTATTTCGGGAAAGGCTTTTGGAGACTGGGAACCTCAATTGGAAGGGCCCTGCACTTTCCCCCAGACCTGAAAACACTAAAAAAGCTTGTTATTTCTGAATGACCGGGAGATTTTCCCCTTTCAAGAAGAGGGGAACCCTTTGCCTCAAAAGGGTCAAAAAACTCAAACTTGTAAAACCCAGAAAAAGATCCTTTGGTCAAATGCTTTTGATGCCCCCAAAGCCCACATGACAAGGTGGGCAAAATTTGATTCTAACGAAGGGGAAATTTTCGTTTAAAATTTTCAGGAAAACTTGGGTTCCCGAACGAATCAAAATTTTGGGGGGAAATTTTCGCGGTGAAGGTGTGCTTTTGATTGATAAAATGGCTGCGAGCACATGACGGGACATGGGGCAAAGAACTCTGGGAGAAGAAGGGCATAGCACTACATGACATGTGCAGAGATGAAGCCAATCAGAACCGGCGGGATTCTGTGACGTCACCGCACTATAAAAGTCCGGGCGCGACGCTGGAGCTCATACCGCTCTCACTGTACTGAGTAGGGAAGGTGCTGCCACGGCTGCTTATGATATCTCTTACTAAAGAACTGATTTTTTTATACAGTGATTTATGGGGGGTGTCACAGCTTGTCTCAGGACTGCTCCTCTTAACGTTCTATTTCTGATTTTGTGGGGTATTGATCTGAAGTCCAGTGTGCGTCCAATGCAGCTGCATATGCATTTAATGCTATCTGTCACAGCACATTGAATATCCAAGGGTTACCTAAGCCTGTTCCTGTTGTATTCATTTAAAGAAACAGCGTTTTTACAATCCAAATACCACTTCATTTTTGGTTGCTCAATTCTTTTGCGCAATTTACATCCAGGGGTTAATTAAGCGTTGTTCTGCTGTTGTGGTCACTAAAAGAAACCGTCTTTTTCACCGCCAAAAAAGACATTTTCCTGTAGCATAATTCATAACCGAAGGTTAATTACAAGTTTTTCTCTTGTTGTGTACTGTAAAATACACGCCATTGTAACACGCTACAAAACTGGTAGTTTTTGGTTGCTCAATTCTTTTGCGCAATTTACATCCAGGGGTTAATTAAGCATTGTTCTGCTGTTGTGGTGACTAAAGAAACCTTCTTTTTCACCGCCAAAGAAGCAATTTTGCCTGTGACATAATTCATATCCGAAGGTTAATTAAGCCTGTTTGTGCTTTTACATTCAGTAAAATACACAGTGTTTTTAAACGACACATACAAGTACATTTTTCTGGCCATTTGTGGAGCGCAATTTATATCCAAGGGTTACCCAAGCTTGTTACTGGGTTCATTTGGAGTCAAATACAGGGTGTGTATTTATCATATACAGATATCTTCATCAAACAATGTCTGTACATTTTAGAACAAAGAGTATGTCAGACAGAGAGGTGGCAGGCTCTTCACCTGTGAGTGGCAGTGGCACAAACATTCCTGAAGCAGGCCCAGGTCGCAGCACAGCAAGGGGACGTCGCAGCAGGGGTCACACGGTGAGGCCAGAACTGCCGGTATCATCTAGCGGCCGTGTGTTGTTCAGCAACCCAATGGGTTCTTGATTGGTTTGACTAGGTCATCCACTTCCTCCCAGATGACATCTGACAACCCCAGCCAAGAGTCGGTGGGAACATCAGACACAACCCGTAGTTGGCATGGCCCGGGAGCGGGTCAGTGGCCATCACCTGCCCTCAACCCGCCTTTGTCCCATCCGGTTCCCTCAGCCAGAGATCTACTATGTAGTCTGGGCTCAGCGCCACTATATAGCGAGATGAACAATTTGAGGAGGCGTCAGCCACTTTGGGAGCGAAGAATGGGGGCCAAAATCCCCGCTTCTTGAGTGGCGGCAAAGTATAGATGGGAGAGTGGCATGGGAGGTATGTTTGGGGGTCAGCCTCGCAACCAAGGGCCGTGATGAGGGCAGCAGTGACATAAACACAAATAGTGTGATGTAGCCGCTGCACTTTGGGGGCCGGTTTAAGCAAGGGGGTTTTATCGTCAGGAGAAAAAGGGCTTTTGCTTCGGTCAGGCAGGGCGCAGCCAGCAAGTGGGTTGTGTGGCCGTGAGTCAGCAGGGGGCAGCGTGGAGTCAGGGCCAAACGGGCCACGGGGTAGAAAACCCCCCTTCGCAGGTCCAAGAAAGTACGGCCAGGGCTCAGCGGGCCGGAGGGGAAAAACAGATATCGGCGTGTGGCAGTTCTTTCTAAGACACCGGGGGACCGAATAGGTATATGTAGAATCTGTGGGAGAAAGTGAAGCGTGGCCCGGGGGCTAAGTTGGGACCCCCCTCGTCAACAAATGCAGCGTCACCATCCATGGGCCTGGGAGAAACGTGGTCAGATGTGGGTCCTCCCCGGGCCCCCGCAGCACAAGCCCCATTCAAACCAACCCCTTGCAGCCAGTCAAGGCTCCCCCCCCTCGCAGAAGGAGCTGTTTTCTTTGCCATTTCTCCCGGGCCGGTCCTGTTCGCACTCAGGCCCAGCAGTCTTTAGCGAGGGATTGAAAAGAGACAACAGTATCTCCAACCATCCTAAGGGGCACAGTATGTGTCCTGTCCAAATTGTTGACTGCGTCCCCCCCTTTCCAAATGGGGGGCTCGCACCATTTAGAGAAAAATGGCTTGGGGCCGATGGAGAGTTCCAAAACCCAATTTTTTTCCAAAAAGGGAAATCCAGCACTAAAAAATATGTAAAACAAAGGGGGCCATCCTTGAGTTATCGGTTTTTCCAAGGTGCACGTCAGCGCAGACTCTGGAGCTGTAACTACGGTCAGGGCAGTATATTCCTTCTACGCCATGGGTGAATGTTATTGCTGCCCACAACACACCAACAACTGGACAGAGACGCCGCTTTCTCCTCCACGTTGTCAAAAACTTGCCTCCTGAGCGCCAATGTCTCCGCCTCCTCCTCCCTCCACCTCACAACGAACACCCTCTCAGCCTCCACTAAGTACTGCGCGCCATAAAACCACATGTGTAGGGCACAGCGGTGTCCACCATTCTATCACCTGGCTTGCCTCGCGAACAGAAGTCACACGAGGGGAGGAACTGCTCCGAGCGTCATGCACAAGAAATCGCATGTGTGGCTTTCTCCAGCGCCAATTGCAATCGGAACCATGTGACGGGAACAATGGAGGAACATGTCGTCCGCACGCTGCACCGAGGAGGGATGGTCCATGCGCCCTCATGGGCACACGTGTACTTCATCTGTTGTGAAAAAGGTTCCTGAAGTCTTCACCGATCTCAGAAGATCTGAAAATGGCCATAGCACTTCACATCCACTCTACAAAGCCAGAACGACCCTCGCTCAGTTGCAGTGGCAGAATGGCCTCCCCCACACACACTCTGATATGATTAATGCGAACTTTCCTCCCGTTGGAATTCCTGCCACACATGTTTGGACCGACTGTATTAACCAGAGAACGGCCATTAACATGTTTTGATGATCCAGAGTACTCCCCCTGTGTAACTTTGATGTCAGCCAGTGGCACTCATCGTGACACCTGCCGTTGTTGAGCCATTCGAGAAGGCTGACGTTATTTGTCATCGCCTAGGACTACGGGATGAATAACTCATTCCACTGCTTCATGTCCTGAACAAATGCTGACAAAAATCTGTCTGTGCAGAGGACTGGAGACACGACACTAGTGTTGAGGCGTTTTTATATTTCGACAAAGTTTTGAAATCCAAGGTTTTTATGTATTCGAAATTGTCAATCAATCCGCGATAATTAAGTTAAAATCTGTGCATCACTATTAAGATCACCCAATTTTCAGCGCTTCCTGTCCATTTTGGCGGCCAGGTAAATCAGATTACAATAGATCCATGGTTAATGTGTGTGCGACGTCATGACAGGGATGTGTATGGTTCGGATTGGCTGGAAAAATCAATTACCTTCTTACATAGAACAGCCCCTTCCTGTTCAGCTTAGTGTCTCTTCAGCGTCTCATAGAATAGACGCACTCTGCCTGTGGCCAATACTCAGCGAAATTAGTCTATTTCTCAAAAGAAACCTCGACTATTTAACTGCTATCTTCCAATATAGTATGAGATCTAGACAGATTTTGAAGATTTTATGTATTAGCTAGAGAATTTTAAAGCAGCATCTACCGCTGTAGCAGTCACTGGGGAAGCGGGGGGGGGGTTATGCAGGTTTTGGGCTCATGCTGTGGCCCAGACAGGTATAGTCAATGTCCAATCAACTAAAATGTGTTGAAAGACGCCTTTTTCGCACTTTTTAAATGTGGGGGTCATGCAGTTTGGGGCTCATGCTGCGTTCCAGACAGGATATTCTCTGTCCAGTTCAATAAAATGATGGTTCATTTTCATACTACTGCCTTCTGGCACTTTTAAGTTTGTGTGTGATGCAGGTTTACAGGTCGATGCTGTTGTACAAGACAGGGATAGTGAATGGTGTGTGACTTTTTTTTCATGTGGCTTTTATAGCCTAAAGAGTTTGGCCTAAGATGTACAGGTATCCATGACTGTTGTGCTGTTAATACGTCAGCTTCCTCCAGCCCTGTTTGAGGTGTAAGAATTAGGGTTGTTGCTTCTCCGATAACTTTAAAATGTCATCGGGGATGATTGACTGCTTCACTATGAAAAAGCCTTATCGATGGTGGCCCGACTATACTGACTCTCGATCCGAAGTGTCATAGCCACGTGAAATCGCTCAACACTAGTGACACTACATCTCGCGGCCACATGGAGAATCGTGGGACTGAATGCGAGGAGGAGGACTTGGAGCAAAAGCATTGTCTGTGAAATGAGTGGATTTTCTACCCAGTAACAAGAGAGTAGTAGCAGGAGCGCTGAGAGGTAGACTGGAGATAAGCGAACCCTTCGCTACAGTCCACAAATAGGAGCCTTTTCCCAGCTGCTGAGAGAGTGAGTACAAGACACAAATACAATAGGGAAATCTCCGAGTCAGTTGTCCGCTGTGCCTATGTGCGGCTTCGCACTCCGTTGACAGGTCTGACGGGGGTTCCTCAGTCGCTCACTTACTACGCCCGTAGCGCTGCTGGACGGACGGTGGGGAGGGGTGGGGTACAGGAGCAGTACCTAGCTTCATACACATCAACCTAATTCCGGAGTCATTGATGAGCAGCTTCTTCAACCGCCTAGTGAGGAGGCACGCCAGCAGCAGCAGCAAGACCCTGGACCATCCTGAACCACAGGTGGGTTGCTACTTGCACAGCAACTCTTCCACCACCAGTTTACTAGATCGCGCTGACCACTGGCAGCTAAACTGATGTATGTGCCACGGCCAGTAGTTCTGTGGCATCAGAGCGTGGTGTTCATGCGGCGGGGGCCATCGTTACCACAAGGATATAACCCGCTTGCCATGGAAATGTGGACACAGACTGGACCTTATGTGTCCAAGATTCGAATCAGCATTGTTCGGTCAGGATTTCCTACTCACTAATGCCTTAGGCCGTTCAGACTACATCAGCCATGACGCCTCACCCAAACTGGAGAAATGAGTCTGGTTTCAAAATACCTGCCCAGCCAGTTTTTTTTCTATTCTGATGCCGCCACCCCGCCTATGCCACACATCTGCTGACAGTTTCTCCACTCTGCCACCAACCATTCTTTACCAGGAACTGTATTAGCCACCACCACCACACTCTGTCATGTGCCACTCTATGATCCTCATACTGCTGTTTGCTGGTGCCGTGGACACACACACTGTGTCACTGTGGCCACTCTCTGGACTCAATGCTGCAGTTAGTTGCTAGCTGTGTCACCTCCACACTTCGTCGTCATTGTGCCACTCTCTGACCCATGCTGTTGCTCCGCTGCCGTGTCCATCCATCACTGTGTCATGTGCACTCTGTGTCCTACTCCTGTTTTTGCCAACCTCCGAATGTCATGTGTGCCACTGTCTGACATCAATGCTGCTGCTCGCCGTGACCTCCACACTGTGTCATTGTGCCACTCCCTGTGGCCTACTCTTATTTGCCACCACCAGAATGTCAATTGTGCCACTGTCTACCTCATGCTGCTACTGCTGCCTGCGTGACCTCCACACGTGTCATTGTACCACTCCTCTGACCTCATGCTGTTGCTCCACCAGCCGTCACCCGTCCACTCTATGTCATTGTGCCACTCCGTGGGCTACCTCCTGTTTTTTGCCACCATCCAGAATGCATTTGCCATGTCTGACCTCATGCTGCTTCTGCCGTACCTCCTACTCTCTGTCATTGTGCCACTCTGTGGCCTACTACTCCAGTTTTGCCACCTTCCAGAATGTCATGTGCCACTGTCTGACCTCATGCTCGCCTACGCTGACGTGAACCTTCACACACACTCGCTGTCATTGTTGGCACACACATCTCTTCACTCATGCTAATAGTTGCTCACCCTCGACCCTCTCCGTCACCTCCACTCTGACAGATTCTCAATACATAACCTGACTCGCCCTCCCTGCTGCTCCCACTGTTTATATCTGTTTGCCCCACCTCGA
Source organism: Phyllomedusa bahiana (assembly GCA_025379985.1). NCBI lineage: Eukaryota > Metazoa > Chordata > Amphibia > Anura > Hylidae > Phyllomedusa > Phyllomedusa bahiana. Next base: position 6,092 of record JAODAL010032070.1, on the reverse strand, counting down.
GAATATCATTGCGGCCACTGTCTGACCCTCACTCAAATGCTCGCGCTGCTGTGGCTGCGCCTGACCTCCACACTGGTCAATGTCCAGCTGTGGCCTACTCCTGTTTTTTGCCACCTCCAGAATTTGTCATTTTTGCCACTCTCTGAACCTGCATGCAGCTTGCTCCCTGCTGTCACCTCCACTCCTTGTCCATTTGCAACTCTGTTGCCTACTCCTATTTTTCTGCCATCCTCCAGAATGTCCCCCATCTGTGTCCACTGTCCGACTCAATGCTGCTGCTGACGGACCTCACACACTTGTCATTGTGCACTCTCTGACCTCAAAGCTGTTGCTCCTGCCGCCGTTCACCCTCCACTCTCTGTCATTGTGCCACTCTGTCGGCCTACTCCTGTCTTTTTTTGAGCCACCTATCACCACAAGACATTATTTGTCATTGGGGCCCAGCTCACTCAATACTTTCACACTGTGAACCATCATGCTGCTAGCTGTGGCTGTTGCCTAGTGCCCTCCACTCTTTGTCATTAGTGCCACTCTGTGGCCTACTCCGTTTTTGGCCACCCTTCCAGAAACATTGTGCCACATGTATGACCTCATGCTGCTGCTGCCTTAAGTTGAGCCTCGCCACAACAATTATGCCTGACCTCCACATCGATCATTAGTGTCCTCCTGAGGCCTACTCCTGTTTTTGCCACCATCCAGAATTTGAGTCATTCGTGCAACTCTTACTCACCTCATGGAGCACCGCTGCTCAGCTCTGGCATGATTGCACCCCCCTCAAACCACACACTCGCGAGTCTGCCCTCCTCGACTGTGATCTCATCCTCCTGTCTGCACCCTCATGTGCCTGCGCCTCACTCCAGTTTTATTGCCACCTTCCAGAATGTCATTGTGCCACTGTCTGACCTCAATGCTGCGGCTCGCCGTGACTCACACTATGTCCATTGTTGCCAAACTCTGTGGCCCCTACTGCCTGTTTTGCCAACCTCCAGAAAGTCATTGCGTGCCACTGTCCTGACCTCATGCTGCTGCTGCCGTTACCTCCACACTGTGTCATATGTGCTACTCTGTGCCTACTCCGTTTGTGCCAACTCCAGAATGTCATTGGCCACTGTCTTGACCTCATGCTGCTAGCTGCGCCGTGACCTCCACACTGGTTCATCTGTGCCACTCTCTGACCTCATGCTGTTTGCTCCTTCCGCCGACACTCCACTCTCTGTCATTGTGCCACTCTTGGCCTACTCCTGTTTTTTGCCACCTCCAGAATGTCATTGTGGTGACCACAGTCTGACCTCATGCTGGCTCTCTTCTGCCGTGACCTCCACTATCTGTCATTGTGCCACACTTGTGCCACTCCAAGTTTCTTGCACCTCCAGATGTCATTGTGCCACTGTCTGACCTCATGCTGCTGACTAACAGTGACCTCCACACCGTGTCATTGTGCCCACTCTCTGACCTCATGCTGTTGCTCCTGCCGCTCGTCACCCTCCACTCTCTATCAATTGGTTCCACTCTGTGGCCTACTCCTGTTTTGCTACTCCAGAATGTCATTGGCCTCGTCTGACTCAATGCTGCGCCTGCATGACCTCCACATCGAGTCCATGTGCCACTCTGTGTCCCGACCTCCTGTTTTGTTGCCACCTCCAGAATCTTGTCATTTTTTGCCACTCTCTGGACATCAATGCTGCTGCTTAGTGTCTGTTGCCGGCACATCCCTCCCACGTGTCATTAGTGCCACTCTTGGCCTACCCAATTTTTGCCACTCCAGAATGCAATGTGCCACGGTCTGACCTCATGCTGCTCTGCCGTGACCTCCACCACTATGTCATTGTGCCACTCTGGTGGCCTACTCCTTTTTTGCCACCTCCAGAATGTCATTGTGCCACGTCTGACCTCATCTGCTCTACTGGTCGTGACTTTCCACAATGTTCATTTGCACTCTGTGGCCTAACTCTGTATTTTGGCACCTCAAATGTCATTGTGCCAGGTCCTGACCTCATGCTGCTGCAGCATGTGACCTCCACACTGTGTCATTGTGCTACTCTGTGCCTACTTCCTGTTTTTTGCACCTCGCAGAATGTCATTGTGCCAACTGTCTACCTCATACTGCTGCTGCCGTTACATCCACACATGGGGTCATTGGGCCACACTGTGCCTACTCCTCTTTTTTTGCCACCTCCAGAATTCATTGTGCCACAGTCTGACCTCTATGCTGGCTGCTGCTGCCGTGACCTTCCACACTTGTGTCATTGAGCACTCTCTTGACCTCAATCTGTTGCTCCTGCCGCCGTCACCTCCACTCTCCTGTCATTGTGCAACTCTGTGCCTACTCCTGTTTTTGCCACCTCAGAATGTTCATGGCAACTGTCTTACCTCATGCTGCTGCCTGCCTAACTCCACACTTGTCATTGTGCACTCTGTGTCCTACTCCTTTTTTTGCTACCCTCCGAGAATGTCATTGTGCCCACTGTCGACATCATGCTGCTGCTCGCTGCCGTGACCTACCACACTGTGTCAATTGTTGCCACTCTCCTGACCTCATGCAGTTGCTCTCCTGCCGCCGTCACCTCCACTCTCTGTCATTGTGCCACTCTGTGGCCTACTCCTGTTTTTGTTGCCACCTCAGAATGTTCATTGTGCCACTGTCTGACCTCATGCTGCTTCTGCGGTGACCTCCTACTCTCTGTCATTGTGCCACTCTGTGCCTACTCCAGTTTTTGCCCACCTCCATAATGTCATTGTCCACTGTCTGACCTCATGAATCTGCTGGCCGTGACCTCCACACGTATGTCATTGTGCCACTCTGTGGCCCTACTCCTGTTTTTTGCCACCTCCAGAAATTGTCATTGTGCCACTGTCTGACCTCATGCTGCATGCGGCCGTGACTTCCACACTATGTCATGTGTGCCACCTGTTGGCCTACTCTCGTTTTTGCCACATTCCAGAATTCATTGATGCCACTGACTGACCTCATGCTGCTACTGGCCGTGACCTCCTCAAGGTGTCATTGTGCCACCCTGTGCCTACTCCAGTTTTTTGCCACCATCATGAATGTCATTGTGCCCACTCGGTCTGACCTCATGCTGCTGCTGCCGTGACCTCCACACTGTGGTCATGTCTACTCTGTGGCCTACTCCTGTTTTTTTTGCCACCTCCAGATGTCATTGGTGCCACTGTCTGACTTCAGCTGCTGCTGCCGGACCTCCACAGTGTGTCATTTGCCACTCATTGGCCTACTCCTTTTTTTTGCCACCTCCAGAATGTCCATTGTGCCACTGTCTGACCTCATGCAGCTGCTTGCTGCTGCCGTGACCTCCACACTGTGTCATTGTGCACCCTCTGAACCCATCGTGCTCCTGCCGCCGACACCCTCTCCACTCTCTGTCATGGTGCCAACTCTTGTGGCCTACTCCTGTTATTGCCACTTCCAAAATGTCATTGTGCCACTGTCTGACCTCATGCTGGTTCTGCCGTGCCCTCCACTCTCTGTCATTGCCCACTCTGTGGGCCTACTCCAGTTTTGCCACCACCAAATGTCATTGTGACACTGTCTGACCTCCATGCTGCTGCAGACTTGACCTCACACACTGTGTCATTTGTGCCACTCTCTGACCCTCATCTGTTGCTCCTGCCGCCGTCACCCTCCACTCCTCTGTCATTGTGCCACTCTCAGTGGCCGTACTCCTGTTTTTTGCCACTCCAGAATGTCCATTGTGCCACTTCTGACCTCATCCTCTGCTGCCGTGACCTCCCACATCGTTTCATTGTGACCTCTCCTGTGCCTACTCCTGTTTTTGCCACCTCCAGAATTTGTCCATTGTGCCGCTCTCTGATCATCGGTTGCTCCTGCTGTCACCTCACTCCTTGTCATTGTGCACTCTGTGGCCTACTCCTTTTTGCCACCTCCAGAATGTCATTGTGCCACTGTCTGACCTCATTCCGCTGCTGTGGCTGCTGCCGTTACCTCCATAATTGTCATTGTGCCACTCTGTGGCCTACTCCTGTTTTTGCCACCTCCAGAATTTTGTCATTTTGGGCCACTCTCTGACCTCATGCGTGCGCTCCTGCTTCACCTCCACTCTGTTGTTATTGTGCACTCTGTGGCCCTAAGCCTGTTTTTTTTCCACCTTCAGAATTCGATTGTGCCACTGTCTGACCTCATGCTGCGCTGACGTGTACCTCCCACACTGTGTCATTTGTGTCCACTCTCTGACCTCATGCGTTGCTCCTGCCGCCGTCACCCTCCACATCCTCTGTCATTGTGCCACTCTGTGGCCTACTCCGTTTTTTGCCACCTCCAAATGTCATTGTGCCCACTGTCTGACACTCATCGTCTGCTTCTGCGTGAACTCCACTCTCTTCATTGTGCCACTCTGTGGGCCTACTCCAGTTTTTGCCACCTCCAGAATGCAATGTGCCACTGTCTGACCCCTCATGCTGCACGCTGAACGTGACCTCACACACTGTGTCATTGTGCCACTCTCTGACCATCATGCTGTTGCGCCTTGCCTCCGTCAACCTCCACTCTCTGTCATTGTCACTCTGTGGCCTACTCCCTGTTTTGCCACCTTCTTCTCCAAAAGTCATTGTGACCACGTCTGACCTCAATGCCTGCTCTTGCCGTGACCTCCACACCTCGTGTCAATGTGCCACTCCTGTGTGCCTATTCCTGTTTTTTGCCCCCTCCAGAAATTGTCATTGTGCCACACGTCTGACCTCATGCTTCTGGCTGACTGCCGTCACCTCCACACCTGTCACTGATTTTGCCCACCATTAGCTCTCAGCTTTTTTTTTTTTCCAGCTTTCGCTGCCATACTTTATCAAGTACATTCCCGCTTGAGTTTTTTGGTCTTTTCCCCCGAAAAGTGCCCGGGGAAATTTTTAGTGAACGTTTCTAAGGGGGGCAGCAGTCATGTGCGTGTCATACTAAAAAAACATTGTAAAAGCCCAAACCCAAGCCCCTCTGCATATTTAAAGGGCACAATGTCTACACCCCCCTGCGGGCTCTGTGCACCCGGGAAATAGCTTTTTTTTTTAAACCACCCTAAAAAAAAAAATTAACCCCAAAAAAAAAAAAATTTTTTTAATTATTAAATTTTAAATTTTTTTTTTTTTAATTTTAGAAAACTTTCAACAAATAATTTTTTTTTTTTTTTAGTTTTTGGGGGATTCGCGGGAACGAAGGGTTTTTAATTTTAAAATGGGTGCAAAACATGGCGTTACTGGGGCAAAGAAGTCTGGAGGAAGAAAAGGGGTACCCAAATGACATGGCAGAATAAATCAAAAAGACCCGGGGGGTTCTGTGAGTCACCGCACAATTTAAATTCCGGGCGTGACGCTGGCAGTTAAAAATCCTTCACTGTGCTATGAAGCTGCTGTGCTGGATCTCCAAATAAAGAACTAATTTTATAAGCATTTTTGGGGGGGTCCAGCTTGTCTCAGAGACTGCTTTTCTTACATTTTGATTTTGTGGGGTATTGGAATTGAATCCTTTTGCATCCAATTCAGCTGCATTACTTTTAAACTATTGCTCAGTTTGACACATTTAAAAACAAAGGGTTATAAGCCATTGTGTTGTACTCATTAAAAAAACAGCGTTTACAATCCAAATACCACTTAATTTTTGGTGCTCATTTTTTTTGCGAAATTTAGATAACAGGGTTAATTAAGTGTTTTTTTTGCGTTGGGTCAAAAAAAAGAAAGGTTTTTTCAACCCAAAGAAAAAATTTTGCCTGTGGCATAATTTATAGGAAGGTTAATTGCGGTTTTTTCTCTGTTTGCTCCTAAAATACCGTCGTTGTAACCCCTACATGCGCTAATTTTTGGCACTTCATTCATTTTTCCAAAATTAGTCCAAGGTTTAAAAGGGGTTTTTTTTTCTGTTGTGTCATAAAAAAACTTTTTTTTCAACGAAAGAAGAAATTTTGCCTGTAGCATAATTCTAGCCGAAGGGTTAATTAAGCGGTTTTTTGCTTTGTGCTCTAAAATACAGTAGCACCGGAAGAGCAGCCCCAATATAGTAGGGGGGATGGGAAGCAGGTAAGAAAGACAGTTGTGTTGAGGGGATTTAAATCAGGAAGACGGGGAAAATTTGT
>JAODAL010032069.1:0-47504 GCA_025379985.1 Phyllomedusa bahiana | reverse complement strand
TGGCATCAAATTTTGGGGAAAAATTCATTTAACTTGCGGGAAGTCTTACAAAACCGCAAGCAACTTTGGTTAGGAATAATCACAAATGGGGCTGGACCACCCATTTTTGGACTTCCTATTCCCCCCAGGGCTACCCTTTTTCCTCCCCTTCTTTGATGGGGGCTTGCCCTGGGCTTCCGGTACCCTGTGGGGGGTCTAAAATTTTTTCCCCAGGCTCGGTGCCCAATGTCAGTTGGATGACATTGTTTGGGCCCTTCAGTTCAGAGAAAAACCCCTGGTTCCTCTGAAAGGAATCCCTGACCCTCCTGTCTTTTGGCCTCTGACAAGGACTCCCCGATAAAAAATCCTTTTTTGGGGGGGATTTCCCTGACTCCCCTTCCCAGCCATCAGGCTTTCTTGCCCCTTCCGGGGTTTGATGGGTTTAAAAAGGTTTAAATGTGGTGGGGTTTTTTCTTTTCCCTGGCTGGAAAACCTTTTTTAATTTTCCCTTCCTAAACCTTTTCACAGATCTCATAGGGCCTTGCCATTTGGCAAAGAAACTTGCTTTCACATTTTGGTTTCAAGTACGAGAAACCCTGTCCCCCCCTAAAAAGGGACCGGGCCTTGCAGTCCTTTTGAAAACCCCGGGCCCCCCCCCCTGGGTTCCCTTTGGCCTGAACATGTTCCCCCCTTCCCAAATGGGCAAAACTGCCGCGTTTCCTGTCCTGAAAGTCGGCTTATGCCCTTTTAACATTCGGAAAGGGTTTCCTCTTGCCCCCCGGGTTTTTTGGGTTTTAAAAGCGGGAGCATGGGGATTTTCCTCCCATTTGTAGCTTCAAAAAGGGGGAAAAACCCCGTGGATGCCTGTGGGATTTCCCGGAGGGCGAACTTTAAAAATGGGCAACGGTTTGGGCCCAATCCCTACCCCCTTTGCCCACCCCCCTTTTTTTAACATCCCCTTTTAAAAGGTTTTATTAAAGGCGCTCAAACCAGCCATGGGTCTGGGGGGAGGGTTTACACGGAGGGTGCGAGGGGGGAAATTTCTTTAGCGGGCTCATACCCTTTTTGGGTTATGGGGGGGAAACCAAAAAGGGTTTTTTTCCCTGATGGGTCGGACCCCCTTGGGGTTTCCCCGGTACGGGTGAATGGGTAAAAGCCCCCCTAGCTATCCCTTTAGAGGAGGTATTTTGGGGGCAAAACCCCCTTCGGGGGAGCGGGGTTGGCGTAATCCAGAACGCCCAAAGGGTATGCGGGGGGCCCCCAAAGCCAAATTTAGGGAGGGGACGACCAATCCATGCCAATCCGTCAAGGGTACCTCTTTAAATGGAAAGAAAACCAATGGACCCGGAAATGGGGTCTAGGGGGTGGCCCCTGACACCCAAGGGGACTGATAAAATTAAAATTCCCACTGCCTTGTAGTTTGGGGGCCCAAATTTGAAAACCGGGTCCCCCCGCCCCCTTGTTTTTCTCCGCCCCCAAGTGCCCCCCCAAAACGGGGGAAGGGGTGCCATTTCCCTAAAAACATACGGACATGTGTTTGGGGGTTTACCACCAACGCTCCACCACCTCTTTTGGCTTTTTTTTTTCCACTGGAAACAAAAAAATTGTCCCGTACAAACCAAGTGGGGGAAAGGCCCAAATCCCCCCTGGTTCCTGTGGTCTAATCAAAGCCCTTTTAAGCTTTTCAATCATTTCCCCAAGGTTAGGGTCCCCCCCTTGTCGTCCCAAAAAATTCCCCCTCTCGAGACGGGCAAAGGAGAGTTCAAAACTCAGAGGGGCTCCTTGGGCTCCACCCCCAGGACAGACAAAAAAAAGGGCCCAAAAGATTCAACATCCCCACTTGTTTGGCACCCCGTAAATTTATACCGGGTACTTTCATGATACATTTTCCCAATTTTTTTTCCCCCCAAAACCAGCCCCCAAAAAAAGAGGAAAGTAAACCCCAAAAACTGCACTGTGGGGTAAATGGTCACCACGGCCCCCCTTTAAATTTTGGGGGTGACCCCCCCAGGCAGTCTCAAATTCCCAGTATGGCATGGGGTAGTCCCTGGGTCCCCATGGAAACAAACTCCCCCTACCCGGCCCTTTGAGAGTGGTTGCTCTGGGGCTCCCCCAGTCGGGTTTGGGCAAAAGGGGTCACTAAGCCCCCCGAACCAGGATGGCCTGCCACCAAAGGGCCCTTTAAAAGGTAAAGGGAAAATCTCGACGGTCCTTTCCAGACGACCGATTTAAATTTATGACGGGGGGAAAAACCCAGGGGGTTTCGCCCCCCCAAAACCCACATTCCATGGGTACCTCCCTTGCCCGGGCAACTTTCCCCACTTGCCCAACCCCTTTTGGGCCCACCGCCAGCAGACAAAAGGGGCCCCGGGGCCCCTTAGAAACGGGGGTTCCCGTTTTGGGGTAGGTGGCCCCCCCCCCCTCCTTTAACCCCGGGGGACCCCCCTTTTCCCGGACGGAGAAACTTACCGGGGTTTGGAGGTCTGGGTTTCCCCCGGGGTATTAGGTTTTCAGGAATCCTCTGTAGCCTGTACCGTCCAAAAACCGCGACCAGCGTCCACGTTTTGGGGGTCGGTTTTCCCCCACGCCCCCTTGGGCTTGAAGGGGAAAGGGGCCCCCGCCCCAAAAGGTCACAAAACCCTCCGCTCGACCCCCGGGGGCCCGGTTTTTTTGGGTCCCGGGTGTACCCATTTTTTGGAAATTGGGGAAACAGGTCGTACATTTGGGGCCTGGGGGGCCCTTGGGCAAAAAAAAAAACCCCCCGGGGTTTTCCCTCTCTGGGGCCCGTACGGCCAGGGGGGCCCCCCAAATCGGGCCAGGATCTCCCCCCGAAGTTTGGTGTTTTTTCCTTGGGTTTTTGGACACGCGGGGTTCAAAGTGGGTTTCCTTCTGGGGTTTTCGCCCGTTAGGAAGGGAGCCAGGACATCCGCCCACTGGTTGCCGGCAGCTCTGCTCTTCTATCCCTCAAAGGCCCCAGGAAAGGCCCAAAAGTCAAATCCACGGACATCTTGCGCGGGGGAACCTTGCAAAAACCTGGCGGGCTGTGAACTGACACTTTTTGGAATTTCCCTGGCCTTGAAACCCGGGGTCTGTAGTTGGGTTTTGCAGCGTGTGGTTTACCTGCTTTTTTGTTTCCTTTTCACCGTGGCTTGGGGGGTTCTCAATTACAGGCAATTAGTCCCCAGCTTGTGCCCGGTTTGGTTCTTCGGTGTTTTAAACCTGGGGGGGCCGCCATCGCTGGAGGTTTAGCGTGGTTTAAAATTTTGGGCCTGTTTCCCAAAAAATTAAACCATTTTGGGCCCGTTGCCCCGTTTGACCCGGGGGTTTACTGTTCACCCGGACATACGTTTTTTCCTCTGTACAAAGAGTCCCTTCCCCTCAAATTTTGCCCAATGCGCCCCTCCACCATGTGGGGAGCTTTAACACTCGGGGTTCTTTACCACGTTTTTCGGGGAGAGACAGAACGTTTTCCCGGGGAAAAAAAATTACGGGGCTTCTTTTATTTTATTGGCAGCAAATAAAAAAATGAAAAGGGTGAAAAAAGCAGCACAAACATAAACAAAACAAAAAAAAACCCCCCTGCCCTTCGGGCCCTCAAAACAAACAAGACCAGCTACTGACATTTTTAAGTTCCCCTTTCTCCTTCCCTTGGGGGAAATGTGTCGGGACATGGAAGGTGCACGCAAGGACCCGGGCCGAGACTATACCCTTTTAAAAACCTTCCTGCTGTTCCCACCTTACAACACAAAAATGATTCAGTTAAGCTTTTACTGAGGCTGTGGGGTGGGGAAAGGGGGCAATGGCGCGATGAGCTCACTTCACTGCACCATTGCCCGTCTCAGCTTTGCGGGGCCGAGGCAGGACCTCTGCTCCACGGGGACCCAGAGGGCCCTGCTGTGTTGGAATCGGGGCTTACCAGGGGATCCACCAATCCTCCAAAAGAGCCAGTTTTACACCCGCTCCAGCAGAAATGAAACCCCCCAAAAATGCTGGAGAGTCAAAGGGGAGGCTATGTATCGTCAGGGAAAGGATGGTATTACCCCCCCGGTAGTCTAGACGCGACCAGGTTTTTAAAAGGTTTTTTAATGTCTGACGGACATTTGGTTTTTTCTCTTTTCCCCCAAAAAATGCCGGTTTGTGGGCATTTGTTATTGATTATATTCAAATTTAAATTGTCCCAAATTTAGGGGAATTCAGCAGCAAAAAAATTAATTTTAAGTATTAAAGATAATTTGTGTTTGTAAAAACCCAAGACTGCAAGTATCATCAGGTGATAGTTAGAGGCGGGCCGTCTCTTCTTTTTGGGCCGGTAGGCCCTGCCCGGGGGCCCCCCGGCTCAGGGGGCCCTCCGGGCACCCCACCCGCCCATGGGGCGACACCGGCTCTGCCGGGGCAGCCGGGATTCTGGCGCGCGCCACTTGGAGGCGTCGCCGGGGGAGCGGGGTTTTCCCCCTGGGGGCCCCGGTATCAGCCCCGGTCTGGGGCCCGGGGTCCCCCTCTCCCCTCGCTGCACGGCCGGGGTCACAAAACCCACCCTGCACCATCACGGGCCCCCTGCACCGTGCGGTGCAGGCGGCCCCCGGGCTGAAAAGGGGATCTTTGCCCCCGGTGTTAACTCCCGGGAGGCCGCGGGGAGGCGCGCGATGTGATGATGTCATCGCGGCCTGCCCCGGGGCCCCGCACTTTTGCTGTGAGGGCCCCCGGTTTGGACGAAAAGGAAAGAAAAGGGGAAATAGGTAAGTAAGATTTTATTTATTTATTATTAACTATGCCCTCCCTACCAATAACTGCCTCCCTCCCCAAATACGCCCTGTTGCCCATATACTCCTATATGCCCTGCCTGCCCCATTTTACTGCCCGGTCTCCCCATAACTCCCCTTATGCCCTCCTGCCATTTACTGCCCTGCCTGCCCAATAAGCCCTGTCTGCCCTTTAAAAAATCCCCTGTCTGCCCTTTAAAATCCCTCCCTTTCCCATTAATCCCTTTTATGCCCTGCCTCCCTATTACTCCCCCTGACGGGCAATACTCCCCTGCCTCCCTATATACTGCCCCCTGTATATACACCCCCTCCCTCCTTTAACTCCCCTGGGGGGGCCGGGGTCTGCGGCATGCTGGGGGTCGATGAAGTGAGAGTCTGCTTTTTTTTACCCTGCTAATCCTGATTCCCACCTGATCCCGAAATTCGCTCCCGGAGCGGTGAGTGTCAGAGGACCCCAAACCCGCAGTTTGGGGCCCCGGGAAAAAATCAGCTGTGGACGTGATTGCTGTGCAAACGTGAGAGGTGCGCTCCTATGTGGAGCAGGGAGAGCAGCAGAGAGGGGGGACTATTATCCGGGTGCCCTGATCTGGATCCGGTAGGAGTTCGGGCGGGAGAAAAAGCAGACCCCCTGGACCTCCCCAAACCCAGTGACCCCCCCCTGCGTAAAATAAAAAAAGGGGGCAGGAAGGAGGTGAAAAGGGCCCCTATGCACATCTGAGAGACTCTGCCTTTTCTCCTGAGGCTGGACTGTGAAAGAGGGGGCGCTTATCAAAATTGCCCGGGAATCCCGGTTTTTGTCCCCTGGGAAGCCCCCGGGAGATCGCATCAGTAAAATTTGACAGGGAGATAAAAGTTTTTTTGTACGCTGAAAATCCACAATACCCGCCTTAGTCTTAAAAAACCAGGAATTCCCTTGCACGCAATTAGTAATCCTTATAGGAGCCCCTGCAGAACCTGAGTTTTCTACCCCAACGGGGGGCAGAGAGTGCGATTACTATATTGTTTGCTGATAAAAAGACCAAACCCTGTCTGGGGTGGCTCTATGGGCCGCACAAAAGGGTCTTCCACCCCCAATCCTTTCGGGGCCCGACGCTATGAGCAAACTGGGAGGAGGCACGACCTCACACCCACACTGGATACAAAAAAGATAATGTCCGCCTTGCTTCCTGCCAGACAGCCTGACAGTTAAAATAGATATATCCGGGGAAAACCAAAACAATGAGAGGGGACATTGAAAAAGTGGAAAAAAGAACTCAGGGGGAGCGTCCAAAGGAAGTGAAATACTACCCCACCCAACAAGGATTACAACAACAGCAAAACGATAAAAAATCCTGCAAGACAGGGTGGGGACGCAGAAAACCGCAACCGCGGGAAAAATTTTCGTATATAGGTCCCCCGGGAAAAGCGGGGGGGGAGGGGGTGCCCAGAAAAATTTACAGAAAATTGATCCGACGCTTCTAGTCCAATCCCCTTGTTTTCATGTTTGTGATTAAAACAGGCCCCGTATTCCCAAAGGCCGCTCCCCCCCGGATCCCCTGCACGCCCTTTTATCTAAGGTGCTCAATAGGGGGACCTGGCGTTTGACACCCGCAAGAAGAAAGGCGAGTAAAATCGATAATACGCGTCTCTCCTTTTACCCCTGACACCAATGGGCCCCAAAGGAAGAGGGCAGTTCCCCCACGGTCAGAAGCCGTCTAAAGAAAATTGGACGAGATTTCCATGTTGTACCCCACGCTTTTAAGAGCCAGTAAGACAAGACATGTTCTTTACCACCCCGGAGGAAGGGAATGAGGGGCTAGATGGGGCCAGAGCCCGAAGACGCTAAAGGGACTGTTTTACTGGGGTTTTTGTGCCAGTGTTAAGGTGGGGGGTTTCTGGGGGGCTTATAGAAGGTTTGGGGTTTTGGGTTTTTTCCTGGTTTGATTTTTTGTTAAATAGGGGGCACGCCCAGTCTTAAATGTGAAAGCCGTCCATACTCCGGAATGGCCGGTTATGGGGGTTAGGGGGGTCTTCTTTGTAGGGATCAGGGGTAGACCTTAGTTATTTTTCTAGAAGGGGGGGGTTAAATTCTTTAGTTGGTAGATGTTTTTTTTTGTAATTTCCGGTCGCTCCCCTATGGAGTAAAAAGTTAGAGATGTTTTTTCAAAACGGTTTAGGGTACAAAGTCCACCAGGTTGGGTGGTATGGGAGGGAGGGGGGGGTGGGAATGTTTAGTAGTAGGGTAGGGTTGAAAAAATGTGGTGTGTGTGGGGTGTGTTTGTGGGGGGCGGCTTTTCATGGGCCCCGGGCCGGGTCTCCCCTCCCCAAAGAGTTTTGGGCCCTACAAATTTTTAAAATGGCCCCTTTAAGTAGTATCGGGGAATGTCCGGGGGTCAATTAAAAAATCAAAGAAAAATTGTTTAAATTTTCCCTCGGTCTAAAACCCGGACATAGTTGTTTTTGCAAGAAACCCCTTGGGGGAAAAAAAATTCTGTCACTCAAAAGGCCAGGGGATGGGTTTTGGGTTCCATGCGGTAACCAAATTATGCTAAAGGGCTCCATATTGGTGGCAAAAAACCCCCTTTTACTTTGTTGCTGCTCCATTGACCCTTTTGGTAGGACTTTGTGCTACATGCGCAAAAGGGGAGGGGAAATTCCATGGGGTATATGTGCCACCCCTTTTCTAGTTGGGGTTTTTTGGAAATCCTTAGGAATTTTTTGGATTATACCCTGTGGTTCCCATTTGTGAGGGGGATTTTAAACCAAACCCTGGCAGGAATGGACCGCCTACCCCAAGCCCAACAATGCCCTATTTAAAAAGGGACAGGGCATTCGTGTGCTGAGGGGATTTTGGGTGGGGTGGAAACACCCGGGCAGACACCTCGTGCTACTTGCAACCTGGGATCCCTTTCGCATAGATTCGTTTTTGAAGTGGGGAGCTGTTATCCCAGTGGGAAGCAGACTATTTGCCGGAGGCATCTGGAAAATCCCCCCCTACTTGCGGGTTCCACAGTCTGGGGGGATCGGGGAAAAGCTGGAGATTGAACCCAAAATGGCTAGAGGTTCTGTTTTGGGGAGGGAAAATGGGGGGGTATTCAGTTATTGGGGAAGACAATGAGGACTGTACCCTTTGAAACTTGGGAGCCCTGAAGGCTTGACTAGGGGGCCCTCATCAATCCCATAGCTCACATGAGCTACCTTAATGCATCTAAGGTGAATTGGAAGGGGGCGGGCCCCAAAGCAGAGGGAATACGGGGGTCAACCCGATGGGGAACATAAGGATAGGTGGAAAGGAAACAAAGGGGGTTACAAATTGCCCTTTCCCAAAACACGCAAAACGCTTTGACACAAAAACATACGATATTTTCTGAGGGGGATAAGAAATGGGGGGCTTGGCCTTTTTGGGCCCAAAAGGGAACCCCTAGGACGGGAGTTCTGGGTTAAAAATTCAAGGGGGGAATGGACGGACCCTAGGGGAAAGCCCCCTCAGTTGCAGGTATTCGAGACGTTATATTCCTCAAAATTTAAAACCCATGACCGGAGATTAAAGATTTTTATAGGGCAATTTCCCAAAGCAGTGTTTGTCAATTGAGGAAAGGGAAAATTTGGCTGGGCCGATTAGGGGATGAAGTCCCGAAAGCAATTAGTCTGATGGCCGGTAAAAACTCCGGGGCCCGGATGGTTCCCGGTGGAATGTTTAAGTTGTACATGGAAGAGTTGCACCCCCATTGGTGGGGGTTTCAGACACACTTTTGAGGGGAAATTGCCTTATCACGTACGAGCAAAAATTTAGAAACACAAAAAGGGCAAACCCTCTGACTCTGTCAAATTTTCCCTCCTATTTACTTATCAATTTTGGCAAAAAACCCAGCCAAGTCCTGGGGCTTTAGACTTAATTTTTTGATTCTTTCTATTTGTGGGTGGACCAAACCGGGTTTTTTTCCCGGGGGAATCTACAGACATGAATTTTTAGGAGACTTTTTACAAAATTTTCGGTAACCCATGAGAAGCGGGGCATAGGGGTTGCGTTACTCGATAAGAAAAGGGATTCGACTCCTAGAGTGGAGATTATGTGGGAGGGTTATAGCCATGGGGTTCCCTGCGAGTTCTTAGATGGTTTGTCCTATATGGAAGCCAACGGCGAGAGTGTGGGAACGGTGTAGTCTGACAAATTTCGTTGGGTAAGGACTCGACAAAATTTCAGTTGGGTGAGGCACCCCCATCCCCCCCTTGTTTGCCTTTCAAATTTAACCCTTTTCAATTTTTTATAAAAAAAATAATCGTTGATAAAGGGTGGGAGATAAGGGGATAAGGAGAAAGTTCTCTTTGCGATGTTTCTTTGGGGTACCCGGCGAACCCTCGAGATTCCCTTTGGAAGCCCTTTAGTGTAGTAAAACCTCTTGGGGCCTTCTTGGGCTAAAAGTGAACGGGCCCAAGTCAGTGCTATTTGTAGTGGACAAGTCCAGCACGAGGATGTTTTCCTCAAAATGTCAGAGGAGTTGCAGAAAATTCCTTATTGGGATCAAAAATTTATAAGATGTGCAAATTCTTGGCACTTAACTTGTCAGTTGCAGTGACCGAAATGATAGGGGAAAATGGCAAATTGGAAGTCATTACCCCTATCTCTTTGGGGTCGGATCAATATTTTTAAGATGGCCTTTTTCCTAAACTGGTACTTGTATTTTGGGGGGCTCCTATGTTATTCCTCAGGGCATTTTTAGCTTGGAACGACAGATTTCTGCTTTCCTTGGGAGGGGTTTGCGCCCCCTAGGGTAGGGGAAAAATCAATGAGGACTCTCTTGAGGGATGGAGGGTTAGCGTCCCGGGGTTTTCAATTACCCACGTCCGGGGCCAGCTGCTTATGCGGGGGGTGGATTGCAGCAGCCCCAAAAATCCAGCGGGGGGACTTTAGGGAGCCTTGGGGGGGTCATATGAGGGCCCCTTTTAATTTAGTGTAAGCAGGGGAAATACCCCATCCGGCATTACCTGCCACATGGCGGGAACGTTGCAGTATGGAAGAGATTTGTTGGTTTCTATGGGGGGAAGGAGAGGAAGGGGGTGGGGCCCGTACAGCCCTTATGGCGCAAGGAAAAGGTTTCCCAAAAAGGAGGTCATGATGGACTTTGAAATTGGCCGCAAAAAGGGGCATTAAAATATCTTGGGCAATTATATGTGGATGGGAAATTTCCTGATTTCCCGGAGCTGGCGAAAAAGTCTCAAAATTTTCAAAAGGGGTCCCTTTTTCAGATATTTCCATTTGCTATCCCGTTCAAAAATTTGGGGGGGGCGCTTCCGTGGAGTGTGGGACTTTTGGGGAGGGTGGCTCGATGTGGGATCAAATAAAAACGTGGGCTAATTTTATAAAGCCATAATGCAGTGCAGCCGTTTTTCCTATTAAAAGCCTTGAGAAATGGTGTGGGGACATTCCCGAATGGAGCCCCTTCATTTGGAAGAGCTGGCGGGGGTCCGGAGGCCACAGTAATTTTTGTAGGGATCAGTTGATACAGATTAAATGGTTTTCACAGGGTAATTATACACCCACGCGATTGGTGTGGGGAAACTGGAACCCGTGTGCACCAGTGTAAAAAGCAGAGGGGCCCTATACCCCTATGGTATGGATGTGCCCAGGATTAGAAATTTTGGGGAGGTTCATGAGTTCTTGGGTGAGAAGCTTGGCGCCCGCATGTGTGCTCGGAGGTTTTTACAGGTTGGGGGGTGATATAGTTAAGCTCACTGAGGAAGCTTTTCAGGAGTCTCATGTTTATGCCCCCAAAACTATACACAAAAATGGAAGCCTCCCGGGGGCCATCTCTGGGGAAGTGATGCAATTAGTGAATGGAACCCAGCTATGTATAGGTACCTTTGAGGGAGGGGGGTAGGAAAATTTTTGGATAATGGAGCGCCTGGATCGCTTTGAGGGGGGTTTTGGGGTTTTCTCAAATTGTGTATTAGGGGGGGGGGGGGGGGAGGGCGTCGGAAAAAAAGTTTTTTGCGGGGGGGTTTAGCGTTCTTAATAAAAAGGAGTGGATGGGGTGAATGGGTTTGAATGGGAACGAAAAGTTGAGTTTAAAACTAAAAAAATGTTGATTATGGTGCGTGTCTTGCCAACTCGAAACTTATGACAAATTGTAATTCTGTGCAAACTGGGTTTGGGAAAAATTTGGCCCCAAACAGTATTTAAATTTTTGTATGCATGGCTTTTTGTTAAAATTTTTCAAGGAAGTTGATGTTTATAAAACCAAAATGTCTTCAAAAATAAACACTTTTAAATAACTGCCCCCGCCCCAATAACGGGGGCCTGCTGCCCTAATTACTTGCCCTGCATGGCTATATACTGCCCTGCCTAGATATATACTGGCCCTGCCTGCCTAATTACTGGCCCCGCCTGGCTAATTACTGGCCCCGCCTGGCTAATTACTGGCCCTATCTATGAGGAGATAATACAGGAGGGCCCTACAATCTATGGGGGACATATTACAGGGGGCCTACAATCTACAGGGTGGGGTATAAACCTACCTACAGGGGACAGCATATTTACCTACAGTGGGCCTGTATACCTACCAACTTAATGGTGGGCAACATTACTACCTACTTACAAAAATGTAGGGCGCCCATAACTGAGGGAGGAATCGGTAGTGAAGTGCTGATAAAGTGAGGATTCTAAGATGTTTGTGTGTTACATTCTGCAGTGACGAGTTGCGGCCAGGAGAAGGCGTCATGGCGGTCTGGACGGGAGGAAAGGGAAAGGGAAAAAAAAAAAAACAATTCAGAGAAGACTGATCAGACAGGACGTCTCCGGTGAGTCCCCCTGCATGTCAGGGGTTATTTTACTTCTATATTTGATCAGTGCTTGTGGTCTCTGTCATGAATTGGTGACCTGAGCGGGGTAAGGGTTTATATCTGTTTCTATGAGTATTTTTTTTTTTTTTGGGGGTGGGGGGGCCCAGTATACCTCTCTGCCCAGGGGCCCATAGTCCTGTTAAGACAGCCCTGGTTAGGGGTGTGGTTACCTAATCAGCAGAGCTTAAATTGCACCTGTGTGAAGCTGCTAGGCCCTTTGCCTTATCAAGGAGAGATTGCAGCAGCACTGCAGAACCGCTTTGGATCAAAGGTTTTTAAAGCTAAGTGAACGAGTGAGTGATCGAGCGTGTAAGTGTTTCTTTTATCTAAGTGTGTCTTTTTGCTTAAGTGTGGGACTGTAGATTTGGGGATTTTAGAAGGGGCAGTATTATACTGATTGTTTTATTTTGTATCTGTTAATCTTTTTTGTAACATCCCTATGAGTTCCATGTTTGACAATGCTGTCCAGTGCACATCCTGTACAATGTATGAAATCCTTGAACAACAGTTCGATGTGTGCACACTGCACATTTGGAAGCCCGGATCCTGAATCTAAATGAGCAAGTGGCAACACTGAGATCCATTGCCAACTTGGAAGCGAGCAGTCACTGAGCAGTCACTCGCAGGTGTAGATGCTGGGGAGGGCGGCAGCATGGAGGTGCAGGGGCATGAGCCAGCTAGCTGGGTCACAGTTAGAAAGAAGCGTAGAGTGAAATGTGTCAGGAAGGTTAGTCCTGAACTGGCACACCCCAACAAATTTGCAAGATTGGCAGATGAGGGGGATGTTGGCTCAGAAATGGTATTGCTGCAACAAGACACTGCCCCTGTCTGCTCCAGTAAGATGGGGAATAGGAGTGCAGGTCAGGCTAGACATTACTAGGGGAGTTAAGTAATGTCATAGATAGCCCCTATTCTTAATATTTATGGACGGTATAATAGCGGGTTATGTCCCAAAGGATTGCCGCATAGCAAATGTGTTGCCAATATTCAAAAAGAGGTCAAAAAGTGATACTGGAAATTATAGGCCGGTAAGTTTAAACTCTCTTGTGGGTAAAATGTTTAAAGGTTTTTGAAGAGATGCTATACCGGACTATCTCACTGAAAATAAATGTAAAGCGTCGTTCCAGCATGGGTTTATGAAGGATCGGTCCTCTCAAACTAATCTCATGAGGCTTCTATGAGGAAGTTAGTTCTAGACTGGATCGAGGTGAGACATTGGATGTCATATATTTAGATTTTTCTAAAGAATTTGATACTGTGCCACATAAAAGGTTGGTAAGTAAAATGATAATGCTTGGACTGGGAGAAAATGTGTGCAAGTGGGTAAGCAACTGGCTCAGTGATAGAAAACAAAGGGTAGTAATTAACAGTACATACTCTGAAAACCCTGTTTTAAAAAGGGGCACCACAGGGCTCAGTATTGGGCCCTATCCTCTTTAATATTTTCATTAATGATCTTACACATGGATTGCACAGTAGAATATCAATCTGTGCAGGTGATATTAAGCTCTGCAAAGTAATCAACACAATAGATGATAATGTGTTTTTACAAAGGGATCTGGATAGATTGGAGGCCTGGGCAAAGAAGTGGCAGATGAGGTTTAACACAGATAAATGCAAGGTTATGCACATGGGGTGGAGAAATCCATTTCATGATTACATGTTAAAATGGAAAAACGCTGGGTGACATGGAGAAGGATTTGGGGATCCTGGTGGACAGTAAACTTAACTGTAGCAGCCAGTGTCAGGCAGCAGCAGCCAAGGCAAATAGGATCATGGGTTGTATTAAAAGGGGAATAGATGCACATGAGGGGAACATTTTTCTCTCATTATACAACTCACTGGTTAGACCACACATGGAATATTATGTACAGTTTTGGGCACCAGTGCACAGGAAAGACATTGTGGAGCTTGAACAGGTACAAAGGCGGGCAACAAAATAATAAAAGGACTGGGTGGACTGCAATACCCAGAAAGATTAGCAAATTAAGGATTATTTAGTTTAGGGAAAAGACGGCTTAGGGGGGACATGATAAATATGTTTAAATATATAAAGGGTCAATACAGAGATCTTGCTAAAGATTTATTTATACCCAGGTCTGTATGAAAAACAAAGGGGCATCCTCTACTTCTTGAGGAAAGAAAGTTTCTGCATAGACATAGTTTGTAAAGCCGAAAAAAGACAAGACGTCCATCTAGTTCATCCTGTTGTGCTAAGGTGTTGATCCAGAGGAAGGCAAAAAACCCCAATGAGGTAGAAGCCAATTGTCCTCATTTTAGGGAAAAATTCCTTCCCGACTCCAATCTGGCAATCGGAAAAATCCCTGGTTCAATGACCCCTCTCTAGAATCCTAGACACTATAACTTATGTTATTAAGCTCCAGAAATGCATCCAAACCCTTTTTGAACTCTGTTATTGAATTCACCAGGACAAATTTCTCTGGCAGAGAATTCCACAGTCTCACTGCTCTAACAGTAAAGAATCCATTTCTATGTTTATGTAGAAACTTTCGTTCCTCAAGACGTAGAGGATGCCCCCTTGTTCTAGATACAGCCCTGGGTATAAATAAATCTTGGGAGCGATCTCTATATTGACCTTTGATGTATTTAAACATTTATTATGTCCCCCCGAAGCAGTCTTTTCTCTAAACTAAATAAACATACAAAAATGGGACATTACTTACTCAAAAAAACACTCCAATTCTTTGGGGCTTGTGAACAGCTCAATGGCTGAACAAACATGAACCCAGTAGCTAGCAACTTTGCCATTTATGCTGACTGGGAAAAAGATCACATGTGCAGCTAATTGCTAGAGCAAGATGAAAAACTGCACACCAACTTTAACACCTATTCACAACCTGAGGTTGTATGAGTGATTGTTTTATTGGTTACTTTGCATCTGTGCAATCTCCCCATGCATTATACTGCGGCTTTTCTGCATGCTGGTGTGAACAGGTGTTAAAGTTGGTGTGCAGTTTTTCATCTTGCTCTAGCAATTAGCTGCACAAGTGATCTTTTTCCCAGTCAGCATAAATGGCAAAGTTGCTAGCTACTGGGTTCATGTTTGTTCAGCCATTGAGCTGTTCACAAGCCCCAAAGAATTGGAGTGTTTTTTTTGAGTAAGTAATGTCCCATTTTTGTATGTTTTTTCTGTAAAGTTGTTAGTATAGGGACTCACAAGACATGAGGAGCCGTTGAAGAGGCTTGTGAGCTTGTGTTATGGGGCCCCATTACCAACTAATACCTCATATTTAATATTTTTCCAGTATGCCCTTTTTTTTATTTGCCCAACAGTGCTGGGGAGCAGAGTGTGCCAGTGTTGTGTTGGACACTTAGAAAATGCTGGGCAGCCCGCCTGGTCTAATAGTATAGGTGTCACTAATAGGTTGTAAGCCAGCATTGTGTACCACACATATCTATATTTATGGCACACTTTTGTATCGCCTTATTATATGCAATTGTAGTACCGGCAACCACCTCCCTCATGCCCTGAGGTTGTATGAGTGATTGTTTTATTGGTTACTATGCATCTGTGCAATCTCCCCATGCATTATACTGCGGCTTTTCTGCATGCTGGTGTGAATAGGTGTTAAAGTTGGTGTGCAGTTTTTCATCTTGCTCTAGCAATTAGCTGCACATGTGATCTTTTTCCCAGTCAGCATAAATGGCAAAGTTGCTAGCTACTGGGTTCATGTTTGTTCAGCCATTGAGCTGTTCACAAGCCCCAAAGAATTGGAGTGTTTTTTTCTAAACTAAATAACCCTAATCTTGCTAATCTTTCTGGGTATCGTAGTCCACCCAGTCCTTTTTATTATTTTTGTTGCCCGCCTTGTACACAATATTTGATGTGTGGTCTAACCAGTGACTTGTATAATGGGAGAATAATGTTCTCATCATGTGCCTCTATGCCCCTTTTAATGCACCCCATGGTCCTATTTGCCTTGGCAGCTGCTGTCTGACACTGGCTGCTACAATTAAGTTTACTGTCCACCAGGATTCCCAAGTCCTTCTCCAGTCACTTTTACCCAGTGTTTTTCCATTTAACATGTAGTCCTGTAATGGATTTTTCTTCCCCATTTGCATAACCTTGCATTTATCTGTATTAAACCTCATCTGCCATTTCTCTGCCCCGGCCTACAACTTATCCAGATCCCTTTGTAATAACACATTATCCTCTATTGTGTTGATTACTTTACAAAGCTTCGTATCATCTGCAAAGATCTATATTCTACTGTGTAATCCCTGTTTAAGATCATTAATGAAAATATTCAAGAGGATAGGGCCCAATACTGAGCCCTGTGGTACCCCACTAGTAACAGGGATCCAGTCTGAGTATGTACCGTTAATTACTACCCTTTGTTTTCTATCAGTGAGCCAGTTGCTTACCCACTTACACACATTTTCCCCCAATCCAAGCATTCTCATTTTACTTACCAACCTTTTATGTGGCACCGTATCAAATGCTGTAGAAAAATCTAGATATATGACATCCAATGCCTCACGCCGATCTAGTCTAGCACTGACTTCCTCATAGAAGCTGATGAGATTAGTCTGACAGGACCAATCCTTCATAAACCCATGCTGGAAGGGATTCTTTACTGTTAGAGCAGTAAGACTGTGGAACTCTCTGCCAGAGGAAATTGTCATGGTGAATTCAATAACAGAGTTCAAAAAGGGTCTGGGTGCATTTCTGGAGCGTAATAATATAACAAGTTATAGTGACTAGGATTCTAGAGAGGGGTCGTTGATCCAGGGATTTATTCTTATTGCCAGATTGGAGTTGGGAAGGAATTCTTTCCCTAAAATGAGGACAATTGGCTTCTATATCATGGGGGTTTTTGTTTTCCTCTGAATCAACACTTTAGCAAAATAGGCTGAACTGGATGGACGTATCTCCTTTTTTGGCCTAACAAACTATGTAACAACTGTTGGGAATTTTGCAATTAAGCTCCTTGTTGGACATCAGCAAGTTGTGCAAAAATTACTATAACAGTTGGACAAATGCATTCTAAAGTTAAGAGATGCTTTCATTTAGTTCATTTAAAACAATTTTCAATTTTACGGGTAAGGAAATTGTACTAGACATAGTAACATCGTACAGTTGAAAAAAGACAAATGTCCAAGTTCAACCATGGGTGGGGAAAATGTGGGTGAAGATAAAGATTTTTCCTAGTTTCCCCTACCAATGAAGGCCTTGAAACCCATAAGGCAACAGCCAATCTGCTTCAAGGAAGACTTAATTTCTCATCCCAGATTTGCCATCAGACTGGATCTAGAATTTTATATGGCTACATACGTATTAATATTCTTTAGTTTCAGGTAGTTATCTAAGTTTTTTTTATTTAAACTTGCAACTGTTCCTGCTGTGACAAGCATCTCAGGCAGGCTATTCCAGAGATTCACAGTTCTCATGGACATGAAGGCTTTTCTCCTCTGGAGTTGAATCCTTTTTTTCTCCAGACGAGGGGAATGTCCCCTTGTCTTTTGAGGGGGCTTTACATGAAATAACTTTTCCCCACATGCCTTGTAGGGGCCATTTATATACTTATATAAATGAATCATGTCTCCCCAGAGCCGTTTTTTCCAAGACTTAATAAATGTAATTATTTTAACCTCTCCTCATAAATAAGATGCTCTATTACCCTTTTTAGTTTGGTTGCTCGTCTTTGCACTCGCTCTATCTCCATTACATCCTTTTTATAAAAACTGGAGCCCAAAACTGAACAGCATATGTGAAGTGAGGTTGTACCAATGCTTTATACAACGATAATATTACATCCCTGTCCCGCGAGTCCATGCCTTAGAGGCTGCTGACATTGCATGCTGTTCTGTAATCTATGATCTACAAGAATGCCCAAATCTTTTTCAACAAGCAATTCTCCCAGTTTTTTCCCCTCTAGAACAGGGGTTTCAAACTGCGGCCCTCCAGCTGTTGGAAAACTACAACTCCCATCATGCCCACTGTTATAGATTATATAAATGCATGATGGGAGTTGTAGTTTCCCAACAGCTGGAGGGCCGCAGTTTGAGACTCCTGCTCTAGAACATATGATGCATGCAGATTATTAGTATCCAGATGCAGAACTTTACATTTATCTGCATTGAACCTCATTTGCCAAGTGGGTTCCCACTAACTCAGTGTGTCCAGGTCTGCTTGCAATTTATGAACATTTTCCATAGATTGCTCTACACTACATAGCTTGGTGTCAGTGCTATTAATCCCCTCCACTATATCATTAATAAATACATTGAATAAAAGAAAACCCAGTAATGAGCCTTGGGGTACACCACTTATAACCGGGGACCATTCAGATTAGGATTCATTAAAAACTAATCAGATAGCCAGTTTTTAATCTAATTACACACCGTTATTTATATTGCAAATATATTCAAACAAACACGGATATTCCACAAAGTTTTATTCCAACGTTGAAGTTACAGGACAGTAAAACACATAGCGTTCATCACCTCTAACGCGTTTCCGATCCAAATGGATCCTTGATCACAACTCATGAACTTTTTCAGCATACACATATATACACAAATAAATGTAAAAACCATGTAAAAACATCCAAATCCACTGCCTAGAATGTATTGAAGTGGAGGTTTTGTACTTGTTATTGAGGTAAGCTGCACAAACTTTCATTTTTTGGTTTAGTTGTATTACTCTACCAGCCTGTGTTTATGCGGCCTCCAGTACAACCCCATTGAAATGAACAAATAGTTGCTATTGCAAGCACATTAGCAGTGTGAACAAACTTAATATGCAGGACTAGTATTGTTTTTAATTGGTCTCATCATGGACTGAGAAGCCAAACTGGCACAAGTTTTTTGCAATCAAAGTGAAACAGCTAATGCATGCGAATATATTCATGGTCTATTTAAAAATCTTGAGAAGGCGAAAACACAAGAATTAAAAATCTGGTGGGACCATAACTCTCTCAAAAAATATGTTGAAAAACAGATGATCCCGCGGGGATTAAGGATTAAAAAAGTTCCAACATTTGTCTATACAGAAGATTTCCTAATTAAATGGAATAATGTTTTATCAGAATACTCACTGAAATTAATAAATCTGATTGCGGATTCTGAAAAAGAAAAATTGCATGTGTTGGAAGAAAATATAAAAGAGTTATAAGAACAAGTGGATGCATTTAAACTAACAGACTTTACTGCACTGCAAGATAAAATGATCAAAAATATGGAAAAATTGCAGAACCTCATTATGTCAAATAGAATAAAAAAATACCAAAGGGAATTAGAGGACTATCAAAAACAGCAAGTCTATACATGGCATCGAGAAAGATCAAAGACTCCCAGATATACTGAAAAGAAGATCTAATTATCATATAAATAATTGCAGTGTTAATTTTTCAGATACAGATCTGTCAGATGTAAGATCAGACTCTAAAGATTCAAATGTCCTTCATGGGCAAATCCAGTACTAGAAATGCACAGAGACAGTCAAATGATCAGTCAAAAAACGACGGAAGAGAAAGAGGGGGAAGAAAACAAATCCAAAACATAAGAAGAAAAATTCAACAAGTCGCAAAAGACTCTAGATGAAGTTAGTGGAGATAATGTAGTGATCTTTACACCCACAATCCTCAGTGAACAACAAATTGAAGTACTGAATAAAGGACTGAATTTCGTACCTAATAGAAAATTTGACCTTTTTAATACAATTTTGGATGTGAACCGTTTTTCAAGGTTATTGACAGTGAAAAGGTTTTCTTGCAATAAAGATGGGGATGGCACTGATGAATTTCAAACTACATCAGGGATAGTGCATGACTATAAGAATGAATATATAGATCTTAGTTTTTTAGAACAAAAATCCTCGATACTACTAAAAGAGTTACAGAATGAAAATGTAGAAATAGAGCAAATTAACATACCTAAGAAAGATCAGAAATTAAAAAAGTCATTGTTTTACCCCCTTCAAGCAAGAGTCCCTGCCTTGGACGTGTTCCAAGATGCGACGGAAAGAGATTTAAAACAGATTAAAACAGAAAAGAGTAAAACGCATAAAGTTACAAAACGTAATCTAACATTTAAAGAAAAAATGCGTTATAAGAACTAAAAAAGAATAAAAATCTAATAATTAAAAAATCTGACAAGGGGGACAAATAGTAGTCTTGGATGAACAACTGTATAAAAAACTAGTTTTCAATATTCTTGGAGATAATCAAACATATCGTAGGTTAGATAATGATCCAACAAAAAGTATAGGCATTAAATTGAATAGACTTCTAGAGGAAGGCTTCAGTATGTTTTTTTTTTTTTTTCAGAGAAAGTAAAGACTTATCTTTCGGACAAAAACCCGGTAGTCCCTGTTTTCTATGGTATTCCAAAAACACATAAAGGAGAATTCCCACCTAAGTTATGTCCAATAATATCAAGTAATAATTCTTTGAGTGAAATACTAAGTTGTTGGCCGGACACGTGTTTCCAATCCATAGTTCAGGGTCTGCCAGGTTACCTCAAAGATAACACTAGTGTACTCAGGGTTTTTCTGAATTCCACACGAACTTGGCTCAGTTGTGACGTTGCCAACTTATACTCCTGCATCCCACATGAATTAGCATTAATGGCTATAGAATAATTTTTGAAGGATAATACCTATTATAGAGAGGAAGAAAAAATCTTTATATTGCAAAGTGTGGCATTTTTTTACTGAAAAATAACTTTTTCTAATTTGATGGTATTTATTTTCTTCAGTTGGTGGGTGTGCCAATGGGTGCAACCTTATCTCCCACCATGGCCAATTTATTTATGGCATAGTGGGAATAACAGGTCCTCTACCATCCGGGGAATCTGTTCGGTGACAGCATCAAGGGGTATGGGCGCTACATCGATGACCTCTTAGTCATTTGGGGTCACGATGTGGCGTCCATACCCAAGTTTGTTGACTTTTTAATGACAATGCATGCAATTTGAGGTTTACGTCTTCTCATAACAAACAAAAAATTTCCTTTTTAGATCTGGAATTGGAAGGAGATGTGGAAACTGGAAGGGGCTTTACTAAATTGTATAGGAAACCCCACTGTGGGAACACAATATTACAGGCCACAAGCAACCACCCCTTTTATAGCTGCAATACCAACAGGTGAATACATAAGAGCTAAACGTGCCTGTTCGAGAAACAATGATTTTTTTTAAAGGAAAAGAAATTATTGATAGAAGGTTAAAAGAGCGTGGGTATCCGGAATACCTGTTGGATGAAGCCTTTAACAAAGTAAAAAATAAAACACAACAATCATTCCTTATCATGAATGAGAAAGACAAAAAAGAAAAAAATAATCATATAGTTTTTTCAACACATTTTAGTGATAATTTTGAGGAAATAAGGAAAATGTTTTTCAGAAATCTTCCCATTCTAAGACCAGATCCAGTGTTAAAAACTATAGTAGAGAAAGGAGTTAGGTGTATCCCTAAAAAAAGGTATGTCTCTCACTAATGATCTATCCCCTAGTACTTTCATTAGTTGCAGATCAGAAACTTGGTTACATTGTAAAGGTTTATTCCCATGCGGTAAAAACAGGTGCAATTTATGTAACACAGTGTTAAAAAGAAACATTTTTACAAACAGTGATGGTACAAAACAGTTTAAAGTAAATACTTACCTAAATTGTGATACAGATCATGCAATCTATTATATTTATTGTACCACATGTAACAAAATGTATATATGAAGTACTATACAAAAATTAAAAGAGAGGATAGCTGAACACTTATTAGGGATTAAAAATCAACACACTCATTTGTCAGGCGCAACTCGTCATTTTATTGAAGTACATGGAGGCGCTATTGCATCTTTGATGTGTGGTGCTATTGAAAGAGTAAAAAATCCTGTGCGAGGTGGTAATTGGGAAATGAAGGCGAGACTGCGGGAAGCTTTTTGGATATTGATGTGTGATACACGTTATCCTAAAGGTATGAATCGTAGAAATGACCTTTTATACATATATTAAAACTATACTTATATGGGATAACTTATTTACATTTATATATTTACGTGCTTATATTTAGTAGAATGTACATTTATTTAAGCACTGTTATTTGTTTATGTTGAGCTTCCCATTGTCTCACCTCAGGATGTGAGAGAGTTAATAATCAGGTGCTTCCAATACCATGTGATCTATCTTAATTGGTTTTAACATTTGTATATACCGTATATACTCGAGTATAAGCCGACCCGAGTATAAGCCAAGGCACCTACTTTTGCCACAAAAACCGGGAAAGCTTATTGACTCGAGTATAAGCCTAGGGTGGAAAATGCAGCGGCTACTGGTGAATTTTAAAAATAAAAATAGATACCAATAAAATTACATAGGCAGTTTAATGTCCCCCATTGGCAGATATAGGCTGGTATAGGCAGTTTCATGTCCCCCATAGGCAGATATAGGCTGGTATAGGCAGTTTAATGTCCCCCATAGGCAGGTATAGGTTGTTATAGGCAGGTATAGGAAGCTATATGTCCCCATAGGCAGGTAATTGCCCCCATAGGCAAGTTATAGGCAGGTATAGGTCCAACTAGGCAAGTTATAGGCAGGTATAGGTCGTTATAGGCAGGTATAGTCCCCCTAGGCAGGTTATAGGCAGGTATAGGTCCCCCTAGGTAGGTTATAGACAGGTATAGGTCCCCCTAGGTAGGTTATAGGCAGGTATAGTCCCCCTAGGTAGGTTATAGGCAGGTATAGGTCGTTATAGGCAGGTATGGTCCCCCTAGGTAGGTTATAGGCAGGCATAGTCCCCCTAGGTAGGTTATAGGTCGTTATAGCCAGGTATAGGCCCCGCTAGGCAGGGTATAGGCAGGCATAGGAAGCATTTTAAAAAAAAAAAAAAAACACTAACCTGACTCCCCGCTGCTCCGTCTCCCTCACCGCTCCACCTCCTCGCTGTCCGGCCTCCCGCGCGCTCTCCCTCATCTTCTCGGCACAGGCGCGTGATGACACACGCTGCCTGTGCCGGAAACGCCAGACGGCCGCAGACGCCCGGAGTCCACTGCAGAGCACGGAGCGCTCGCACTCTGTTCCGCAGTGGTATCTGTTCACTTGTATGCGCTCCGGAGGAGTCGCATACAAGTGAAGAGATAGCCGACAGCGCCCGGGCTACCGCAGCGCCTGGACACTGTCAGCGGTACTCGGCGTTCAGTTATATGCGCTCCCTGAGGAGCCGCATATAACTGAAGCGTCCCTGTCGGCGCACGGGCCATCGCAGCGCCCGAGCGCCGACAGTGACTTGAGTATAAGCCGAGAGGGGATTTTTCAGCACATTTTTTGTGCTGAAAAACTCGGCTTATACTCGAGTATATACGGTATATGTGTATGCTGGAAAACATTTATGAGCTGTGACCAAGGATCTATTTGGATCTGAAACGCGTTAGAGGTGATGAACGCTATGTGTTTTACTGTCCTGCAACTTCATCGTTGGAATAAACTTGGAATACGCTATCTGCTGGAATATCTGTGTTTGTTTGGATATATATGCATTGCATTGGAGCCTGGGCTGGAGCTCTCCTTGCGGACGTAGACCATCCACATCCAAGTCCACCGCCTAGAATGTATTGAAGTGGAGGTTTTGCACTTGTTATTGGGATAAGCTGCATGAACTTTCGTTTTTTGGTTTAATTGTATTATTTATAACCCAATAGATACAATTTTTCTCAATAGACACTTATGAGGCACAGTGTCAAATGCCTTTGCAAAGTCTAAAAACACTATATCCTTAGCTGCTTCGCTATCCAGACTTCTACCAACCTCTTCATAAGAACAGATCAGGTTGGTCTGACAACTTCTGTCCTTTGTAAAACCATGCTGGCAATGACTTATTATATTCAGCCACATAATCCTGTACATAGTCCTTTATAAGCCCTCAACCAGTTTTCAAAACAATAAATGTTAAACTTACTGGTCTATAATAACATGGACTTTTTTGAAAATGAGAACTA
Organism: Phyllomedusa bahiana; assembly: GCA_025379985.1. Taxonomy (NCBI): domain Eukaryota; kingdom Metazoa; phylum Chordata; class Amphibia; order Anura; family Hylidae; genus Phyllomedusa; species Phyllomedusa bahiana. The sequence goes on along the minus strand of JAODAL010032069.1, from coordinate 23,993 downwards.
CATTTGCCTTTCACCAGTCACCAGAGAATCTCTAAATATCATGTACAGGAGCAAAGAGATAACCGAGCTGAGCTCTTTAAGAACTTTTGGGTGTAAGTCATCTGGGCCTGGGTCCTTATTCGCATTCAGTTTATTTAACTTGTCTTGGACCATTTCTACACTAAGCCAATTTGTTATATCAATTGATATATTAACAGTACTGGTACCGTCTATCTCCGCACTGGGCCTGCCACCATCAGCTCTAGCACCGCCTTTATTAGTACTGACATTACCTACATCCATACTGTGCATTCCCACTTCAGCTATGATCCCACTCACATAAGCTGCTTTCTCCACTTTTGTATATATAGAGCGAAGAACCTATTTAGCAGCTATGCCTTCCCCTGATCCCCAGTGACCAACTCCCCATAACTGTTATTTAAGGGTCCTATATGCTCTGACTTTGGCTTTTTGGCATTTATATGTTTAAAGAATTTCTTGGGTTGTGATTTTCTGTCCTTGGAAATTTCCCTTTCATTTTGTATATCAGCTGCTTTCATCACTTTTTTTTTTTTTTTTTTTTTTTACAAACTCTTGTTTTCAAAGGCTAATGCTGACCCCTCTGACATATTTTTAAATGCCCTTTTTCTTTTTATTACTTATTGCCCTTGTCCTGAATTTAATTTTAATCATTTATACTTGATTCCTTTAGGAATACATTTTGCTATAAATTTCCCCAGAGTATATTTAAAGCCCTCCCATTTGACTTCTACATCACTATTTGATAATAGCTGCCCCCAGTCCATGTTCTGAAGTGCAGCCCCCAATAAGGGTAAATTGGCCTTTTTACAATGAAATGTTCTTGCCCTCCCACTCTTTGTTTTTCCCAGTTTAGACTGAAATTGAATTATAGTGTGGTCGTTGTTACGGGGTTATGCCCCCCTTATTGAGGACAGCACAAGCTAGTGACAGACATGCTGTTTCCAGCACTGTGTCCTTTATTCTGTAAGATGCAGCAGTTTTAGAGCATTTATTAGCCTAGCCTCAGGTGGGCGGGGTATGAAAAAAAAGTGACTCTTTTCTGGCTGAAAACTGCCGATTTGAGCACTAAAAAAACTGAAAAACTACCAGCATTTTTACGGGAATAAGGGACACAGCGCTGGAAACTGCATGTCTGTCCTTAGCAAGGGGGGCATAATCTATGTGACAGGTTCTCTTTAAATTCCCTTCTAGTTTTACACTTTGTCAACGGCATGAGATTATACATTACCCGTTCAAAAGATGGCATGGGATTATACATTACCAATTCAGTAGAGGGCATGGTATTTTCATAACCCGTTCAGTTGATGGGACTGGATTATACTTTATCTGTTCAGTAGGAGGCATAGGATTATACATTACCCCTTCAGTAGTTGGCATGGGATTATACATCACACCTTCAGTAGACGGCATGGGGTTATATATTACATATTCACTAGATGGCATGAGATTACATGCAATATTGTGGGCACCGCTATCTTCAATGCTGGTTTGCAACACATGGATCACCTTATCCACTGGTCTAGTCCACCCGCACAGTCCACTTCTCCACCCGCTGATATAGTCTGCCCCTCTAAAATCTATCTACCCCTGCCTTTTCTAGATCATCCTCACTCTTCATCCCTAGCTTAAATACTCCCGTACCCCTTCTAGAATTCTCTCCCTCAGCACAGCAGACCCCGCTTCCATTCAGGTGCAATTTATCTGTAGAAAACAAATTGTACCCCAATAAAAAATCAGCACAATGCTCTAAGAACCCAAACCCTTCTGTCTTACACCAAAATGTCAGCCATGCATTTAACTCCCTGAGCCCCCACTGTCTTTGCTGCGTAGCACATGGCACAGGCAGTATTCCAAAGAATACAACCTTCCATTCAACCTAGAGCCTAGTTCATTAAAATTATTCTTTAGGATCCTCCACCTACCATGTGTTCTGTCATTGGTCCCAACATTGACCACGACAGCTGGGTCATCGCCAGCCCCTCTCAGTAATTTATTCACTCGGTCCACCACATGCTGAACCCTGACCCCCAGGGAGACATGAAACCATTCGGTTGAAGCGGTCCTGGTGATAAATTATTTAACCCGTCTTCCTGATTACAGAATCCCCTCTAACTACTAACTGTATTTTCCTACCTGCATTCCCTTCCCCTGACTACTAGTTGGGCTGCTCGTCCATATTTATATTACTTGGGACCATATCACCCACACAATTCCCACATTGCAACAACATAATTAATTCACTATATTTCAACTTCAAGAGCTAAATTGTAGAGTAGTGCTACAGATGGTGCCCAAAACAATTCCCAATGCAAACAAGAAATTACAAATAATAAAACTTTTTAGTCTTGTCACTATTTGAAATTAACATAGTCAAAGTCCATATCCCTTTCTGACCTGTGTCATACATTCACAGTACAGCAGGGAGGTCATTAGGCACTCACAGCAGGAGCTTTTTGTAATGTACAGCTTGGATCCTGATACAGTGTTAGGGATTGGCCATTTAACCCCCTTATTACCGCTGTCAACAGTGGTTGCGGCTTCTAGGTGGTTGACATAATTGGGGACTACCCAGGGGTGCAAGTAGAAATGGCAGGGCCCCATAGCAAACTTTTCAATGGGGCCCCTGCCCGGTCTGTGAAAAAAAAACAAAAAAAAACTTATCACATGTTCTGTCAAGAATAACAGAAAAAATAGTGTACCAAACACATCCTGCACACGCCACACACATCCCGCACACGCCGGTCACATGCCACACGCTGATATAGGTGGATAGCAATTCTTTGTTTACTCAATAGCTTTTACTCTATGTTTTTATTGTGGGAGCGTCACCCTCTTCACCCTGCACTGAATACTGGTCACTTATGTACATATTACATACACACATCACAGACACCAAGACACACATATATACATACACACATCTACACACCCAGATATATATTCATACACACATTACAGACACACACATCTATACAGTCACATCCCTACACACACACACACCTCTATACATACAGTCACATCCCTATACACGCACATTACACACACATCTATACATACAGACACACACACTTACTTGTTTGCAGTGCAGCCCTCAGGCAGTTCAGAGGTCTCGGGAAGATACGCTGGAGGGGAAGCTTCCAGTCATGAGCTGCGCCCAGCCAGCAGTGCAGACACCCATCCTCCACCGTCTGTCCTGACTGTGTACACAGCAGCTGGAGGCACTGTGAGCACGGAGGAGAGGGGAGGAGGGGCTGCTGAGGGAGCAGCTCTTTTAAGCTACATTTTAGCAGCTCTGTGGAGCTGTCAGGTGACCGGGCTGCACTCTAGCGATGCTATCTATGTTATGATAGGGCCCGGCAGGAAGTTTGTTGCCGGCCGGACCTCTAGGATGTGCGGCCCCATAGTTCCACCATTGATAAAAAGGTATGCTACTCCTGACTATGCAGGCAGAATAGCAGGGCGAAGCACTCCACTCTGCTAACAGCGGGTAGCGCTGCCTTTGAACGCTCAGGCTGAGGGCCCGAGTGTGCAGAGGCAGTATGCGCCGGGTCCCGCAGCTCCGCCGGCAGTGAACTGGTATATTCATTGCCGGCGGGCGTAGGAGCTGAACTACCAGGGTAGCAGACGTGGTAGCAGCTGTCCCGGTAGTTACGCCCCTGGGGCTACCCCTGTCATTCATCGGCACCCCTACAGCACAGTCCTAGTACTGATGGCTTAATGGTTACTATGGCAGTCAAAGGCCAAAAAAATGGCCTCTCTGACAAGTACAAAGCCTATTAGGCCCTTGATATGGTATTAAAAACACATTATTAAAAAAGAAAAAAGTAAACAAAAAATGAATAGTTGTGTCTATGTCAATTCAATCTATAAAACATGTTATTTCATCTGTAATGATCTTCGGCAAACTTTTGCCCCACCCGAATCTAAAGCACAACAAAATGGAAAACAAACTTGCCAGATACTTAGATACTTTTCATTTTTTGCAGTGTCTCACACTGGGGCATTAAACAGTGGGTAAAATAAGTGTTTGAAACACTGGTGATTTTGCAAGTTTTCCCACCTACAAAGAATGGAGTGGTCTGCTATTTTTATCGTAGGTACACTTCAACAGAGACAGAATCTAAAAAAATTACAGAAAATCCCATTGAAAGTTTTAAATAATTAGCATTTTCTTGTACGAAATAAGTATTTGATACAATAGAAAAACAGAACTTAATATTTGATACAGAAACTTTTGTAAAAAATTAGCAATTACAGATGTCAGACATTTCCTGTAGCTCTTGATCAAATTTGCACAATGGCCCGCTTAAGCCGAGATCTTCAATGGAGCGCCAGACTGAGGAAGATTGACAGTCATCTTGTGTTTCTTTCATTTTCTAATAATTGTGCCAACAGTTTTTGCCTTCCCACTAATCTGCTTGCCTATTGTACTGTAGCTCAACCCAGCCTTGTGCAGGTCTATAATTTTTTTTCTTGGTGTCGTAAGACAGCTTTTTGGTCTTGGCCATGGTGGAGAGTTTGGAGTGTGATTGATTGTGTGGACAGGCATACAGGTAACAAGTTCAAACAGGTGCAATTAATACAGCTAATGTGTGTAGATTATGAGGGATTTTTAAAGAAAACCTAAGAGGTCTGTGAAAGCCAGAATTCTTGCTGGTTGGTAGGTGATCAAATACGATCTGTATTAAGGAGTGGGCCAAAATCCGTGCTGCGGTGTATGCAAACTTAGTCAAGAACTACAGGAAATGTCTGACCTCTGTAATGGCAAACAAAGGTTTCTGTACCAAATATTAAGTTCTGTTTTTCTATTGTATCAAATAATTCACCCAATAAAATGCAAATTATTTAAAAATCATACAATGATTTTCTGGATTTTTTCAAGATTCTGTCTTTCACAGTTGAAGTTTACCGAAGATAAAAATTACAGACCTCGCCATTGCTTGTAGGTGGGAAAGCTCGCAAAATACTTATTTCCCTTACTGTACCTAGACAGTGTTCTGACTGAAGAATTGAGCTATTACATTCTAACATAATAGAAAGTCTCTAAGCACTACTGAACTGTATAAACAGTTCATCTAAAGATCTCTCATTCAAATCCCCTATGGGGAAAACTAAAATAAAAATGTGAAAAAGTGAAAAAAAAGTAAAAAAACGTGAAAAACAAGTAAAACACCAACACGAATAATAAAATAAAAATACGTACACCGCCCTTTTCCCCTTTACAAACGCCAATTGCCCCAAAAAACATCAAAAATAAATAAAGTACCCATATTTGGTATCGCCGCGTGCGTAACGACCTGCCCTATAAATCTGTCATGTTAATTAACCCGTACGGTGAACGCCGTAAAAAAACAAACAAAAAAACAAACAATCACAGAATTAAGATTATTGTTCATCACGCTGCACATAAAATGGAATTAAAAAGCGTTCAAAAAATCCTAGAAACGCCAAAGGTTGTAACCAATTAAAACGTCAGTTCATCCCGAAAAAAAAAAATCCTCCTTTACAGGCTCTGTATACGGATAAATAAAAAATGTATAGCTCTAAAAGATAGGATGCATAAATTTGATTTACACACTAAAAACACTTTTCTTTTTTTTTGTACCAGTGCTTCAACTTAAAAAAAACTACTATATTAGGGGTATCTCCCATAATCGTAGCGACCCAAAGTGTAAAGCTAAACTTATAGGATACTGCACGGTGAGCCCTGTTAAAATAAAAATAAAAACTCACTACTAGGATTGCTGTATTTTCTTCACCCTGGCCTCCAAAAATGGATTAAAGCGATCAAAAAAGCATTGTCCCCCCAAAAATGATACTAATAAAAACGTCATACTCATCTCGCAAAAAAAAGTCCTACACAGCTCCAAAGCACAGGAAAAAATTTAAAAGTTCATGGCTCTCAGACTATGGCGATGCAAAAATCGTTTTTTCCTGGTTTGAAAAAATGTGTTTTTATTGTATAAAAGCTGTAAATATAAAAAATATTACAATTTGGGTATCGGTGTAATGTATTGACCTGACTGAGTAAGCTACCCATGTCATATATACCCTACAGTGACCACTATAAAAAATAAAATCTACATACCCAAGATTGCTGTATTTTGTTCAAAACATCTCAGAAAAAACCTAATAAAAGTGAAAACCATTGCATCATAATTGCACCCCATAATGTTATCAATAAACACTTCAACTCATCCCGCAAAAAAACAAGCCATACACAGCTCTGCACACAGCAAAATAAATAAGTTATGCGCTGTCACAGAATGGACAACATAAAAACGCATTTTTTTATAGACTTATTTCTACTGTGTAAAAAGTAATAAAAACATGAAAAAACTATATAAAATCTATATCATTGTAATTGTTACCGAGCCCCATAGTAATAGTTATCACATCATTTACACTGCACGGCGAATGCTGTAAAATTGAAAACTCAAAAAACAATTGACCGATCTGCGTTTTTACCCCCCATTTTCATTGCCCAATGCTAAAAATAAAAATATGGAACACCTGTGCATTCCAAAGTGCACAGGACACACCTAGTGAGATCCCTGATGGGTGTTGAATCCAAAATGGGCGACTTCTGGAAGGTTTCGCCTGTTTGCTACTTTGGGGCTTTGCAAATACGACATGGCCCCACAAAATCTGACGTTCAAAAGCCAAATAGCGCTCCCTCCACTTATACGCCCCTTGACATGCGCCCAAACAGCAGCATTACACCACATGTAGGGTATGCCGAACTTGAGGATATTGCTTAACAAGGTTTTAGGGTTCTTTTTTCCAGGATCTTGTATATATGAAAAATTTTAAGCTAAATTGAAGATTATTGAAAAATATTTTTTTTTACATTTTCACAGCCTTATGCTAAAAAAAATTGTGAATACCTGTGGGGTCTATATACTCATGCACTCCTTGGATTATTCATTAAGGGGTGTAGTTTCCAATATGCGGTCTATTTAGGGGTGTTTAAGTTTTAGCACCTTAGGGTGTCCCCAAACCTGAAATGGGCGCCTAAATAAAATCGTATTGAAAATGAGACCCCATAGATTAGTAGGTCTCCTCCTATTCTGGGGCTTATGGGTGAGCCAATAATGCACTAGGGCCACATATGGGATATCTTATAAAACGGGCAGACCTGGGGAATTGATATTAAGTTGCATTTACCTAGTCCATTTACCGTATTCAGTGAACTAATGGATAAAATATTGGAAAATCTGCAAAAAAAGGGACATTTTGAAATTTTCACTCCACTTTGCTTTAATTTCTGTGAAATATCTGATGGGTTATCAAACTTCCTAAATTGTTTTGTAAATTACGTTAAGGGGTCTAGTTTTCAAGATGGCATAATATGGGGGTATCTATCATGCAGTGCCCATTAAAGCCCACGTCAGAAATGGAGTTGGTCCCTAATAAATGATATTGCAATTTTCTTGAAAATGTGAGGAAATTACTACTTTAAATTTCTAAGCCCTCTAATGTCGTAAAAAAAAATAGACATTTAAAAAAAAGATGCCAACCTATAGTGGACCTATGGTAGATGCGAGTATAAAAACCTATTTTGTGGTGAATAATTATCTGTCTTGCAGCAGAAATTTTGCAAACTTTCAAAATCGCAAATTTTTCCAATAATTTTAATGTAATTTTGATATTTTTCACAAACAAAACAAGGATTGTATGGATAAAAATTCTTACTAAATTTAAAGCACAAATGTGTCACGAGAAAACAATCTCTGAATAAATGAATAGGTAAACAGTGTCAAAAGTTATTCTCACATAAATTGACACGTCAGATTTCAAAAATAGGGCTGTGTCAGTAAGGTCAAAACAGGCTGGGTCCTTAAGGGGTTAACATATTATCCTTGATCAGGAGTACACATTAGGGCTGTCCTCTCTCTCATGCCTTTTTTTTTTCCACAATGTTTTATTTGGAAATTACAGAGATTGCACAATCTTTAAAACATTATATATCAATCTTTCACATTACAACGTAGGTTACATGGCTTTAAAATACTAGAAAAATAACATGACACTGGTACCGTCTGTTGTCACTCTTATTTTATTTGACTTTATTAGCCCCAATATACTGATTTGTTGATCAATACAATTAAAAAAATTAACCAGAACATTGTGTGCATATCCCCCCACCCCCAGCCCCTCATACTGTAATTCCGTTCCCCAAATTTACCACTCAATTTTTCTATTAATAATAAGAGGAATTTTTGAAGGGGTTTATATCTCTAAAATTTTCCCTCCCTTTTTTTTTATGGGTCTCTTAATAAAGTTTTCCATTTCCTTAAAAATTTCCCCGTCATCTTTTCTTTGTTTTTTCCCCGTATCTTTTTTTCTAAAAAGCAGCGTTTTAGTGATATTTACTCGCTTAAATAGGAGGCTTTCCCTAAAAAGTTAGATATGATCCGCTTTGGCTAGTAATGCCAGATGAAACCCCTTTAATTTGCAAAATTTTTTTCTACCTCTATATCCCTGTCTGTAAATTTTAAGCACATAATAAAAATGAGCTTGTGGTTCTAGGGGAACTTGAAACCCCCCCATCTATGAAGTGGTTACCTCCTCCCAAAGTTTTGTATAAGTGGGACTCCCAATCAATGCAAAATTCCCGCTTTTTCAGGCCCACTTCAGGCAAGCTTTAAGTAGCTTCTACCCTTTTTTTTTAAAGGGGATATTGAAGGCTAGATCCCTCTTTGCACAATTTTAAATTGGGTTTCCCTCCTATTTCATTTACTTTGCTCCTTTAACTAGTTCAACCCCCCTTCAAAATTTTTCTGGGGTTCGGGATCCTAATTTCCTTTCCCTTTCTTGAAGACCGTCATTGCTGTCCCCACAAGGACCAAGAAAGGAGGCGAGCGAAATCTTGGAAGGGGTCCCTATCCATCAGGTTTTCTCATGATTGCTGGAAAGGCCTCTGTTTCCTCCAAGTTATTGGGGTTGGCCAATTTTGTCCCGACATAATTCTTTAAACTCAAATATTGGAAAAATAGCCCTTTCCCCAGGTTGTATTTATTTGAACATTTCCCCAGCTCATAAACTTGTTACCTAGTCCCCCAAGAGATCTTCTAGAGTAAGAACCCCCGTTTCCAAATCTCGAAAAAATTTGTTCTCTTGCCTTGCTTAAATTCTGGGGGGAGACCATAGGGTAACCATTTGGGGTATATGCTGGGCCCTTTTATAAATTTTGGAGTGTCTTAGGTCGCCAGATTTTCTCTAAAAATATATTGTCCCCTTTTAAAATTTGCCGGCTCTGTCTGTATGGCGTAAGCGGGGGAACCTTTAGGGTTCCAAAGGGAAGACCAACTGACCCTTGCCAGGGTGTTGGGAAGAGGCTTGTCTCGTGGAACCATCTAAGACATGGCGCCATTTGCTGCCAAATTTACTGCTGGATTAGGTAGCTGGACCCCCCTTGCTGCTTCCTGACATCAGTTTGCTCAACGCTATTTCCCCCTCCTTTCTGCCCAAAAATGATGAGAAAGCCCCCCAAAAAAGGGGTTTATATCCTTAAAGTTTCAAGAGTAAAGGGACATTTTGTAAAGGATAAGAGCCTCGAAACTGACCATTTTTACCCAAATTTTATTCTACCCCCAAAAAAAAATGGAAAAATTCTTCCTTTTCTTTGTTTTCCACTTTTTCTTAAAAATTGGGGGGAGAAAACAGTTAATACAATAAAATTCCTGACTAGTCCCTACCCTTAATCCCTAAATTTGTAATGTTTTGAGGAACGATTTCGAGCCCCAAATCACCTTGCCTTACCCCCCTTTTTTAAACCTTTTCCCCCTAAGTTGACATTTGTCCCCTTTATTGACCTTATACCCAGAAAAGGGAACCAAAAGTAATCTAATATTTTCCATTCCCTTTCCCCAAAACCTGGGCTATCGGATTTTCCAAAAAAAAAGAGAAATGTCATTTCCCGAAGCAGACCAGGTTTTGCCTCCCCTTTCCCCCCAATGCTTTTCCCCTTATAAAACCCCTTTTCCCTAAATTTGCGGGGCCCAAACGGCCCCAAGACCCAAATTTTAAAAATAAAAGGGGGGGAAAAGGGGGACCCCTCCCTTTTCCCCTTTCTGTAAATGTTTTGGCGTCCAAAATTTAAAACCGGGGGGTGCAAATTTTTTTGCTTTTTGGGTTTTGGTACATGGGTGTGTATTTTTAATTTGGGAAACAAGCCGTTTTTTCCCCAAAATCTTACGATGCAAAAATTTTGCCTCAAAAAGGGGCCCATTATCAAATCCCTTTTTGGGGCATCTAAGGAAAGAAAAACTGGTCTTTTAAATTTGAAACCTTGATTTTTCTGCTGAAATTTATGAGAAATAAATTTCCAATTTAAAAATTTTTTTCCCCAAACCCTTTCCCCTTTAAAAAACCCTATTTGGGTTTGACCCCTAGGGTTTTTGGGGAAAGTTTTAGGGCAAAACCCTGTTTCCCCATTCCCTTTTTAAAAAGAATTTTTCCCCACCCTGATTTTTTAAAAGGGGGGAAAAATTGGTCTTAAGACCCCGGGGAAATGGGCCCCCCCTTTCCCCTTGGTTTTGCGCAAGACTTTTATGTACCTTTGTCTCTTTTTGGGAGCATTGTTTTGTTAAATTTTAATTTCATTAAAGCCCCTTTTTTTAAATTGGGGCCCACCTTTTCCTTCAGTATCTTTTTAAAAATTTTCGTAAAAAAACACATCGGGGAAAGGGGTTTTTCCCAGTTAAAAGGGGAACCCCCGATCTCCCATCCCCCTTTTAAACCCATAATATTGGGAGCTTAAAGGGGATTCAGTTTAAAAAAATGTATATTTGGTTTAAAGGTTGGGAACAAAGAAAAATTACCCATTCTTGGGGTGTTTTAATAAAAAAGGGAGGCAAAAAACCCTTGCCTCGGGCCCAAGTCCTTGTTCGTATTCTTTGGGGAAAAAATTCGGTGTTGCATTGTATTTTGTATGAGTTTTCCCCAAAGTGGGACTGTGGATCTTCAAAGACACATAGTAGGAAAGAAGGACACTTTATTATGTTATTTCAGTTTTTTTTGCAAATCCCAGAAGGTTTAGATACAGGAACGGAAAACCCAATTTTAAAGAGGGTTGCCCCAAGATTAATTCTAAAATTTTTCCCTCCTATGGGCCCTTTCCCCCATGTGCTTTCACTTTTTAACCCAAAAAAACCGTTTTAAAAGCAATTTTATTTCTTTTTTTTCTTCTTAAAGATGTTTTTATTTTCGGATTATGGATTTTTATCATTTTTGTTATGTAAATAGTTACGAAAGCCATCTTGTTAGAGCTGTTTTCAACAGAATTTAAGTAAATTTGCACAATATGTAAAATGAGAGGCAACAAGGTTTCTGCCATCCTTATATGGTCCTTCAAAAATGGTGTAATTTCTTCCCATTGTCATATAGTAAATAATTTATAACTGCATGGTCTTAGATAAATCTGTTACACTTCACATCACTGCCATTTATATTATTTGGCTACCTAATAATACAACACTTTTTCCGGGGGTTTTATAGGGGAGTACCGGATGAATATTTTATCAGAATTTTTGATTTGGGGAATATTTGAAAAATTGCATGCTAAAATGCAATACTTTTTTGGGCCGAGTAAGTATGTTTTAAGTTTTTAATCCATTCTGGTCACAAGTTTTTATCCATAAAAAATTCCCCAATCGGGAAAACTAGAAAAAAATTATTTTGTAGATCCTTTTATAGACAAATATTGGCTCAAAATAGTTGTAATACAAAAATTTAAGTTCTCCCTCCTTTTTTTAAATTTGTTTTTTAAAAAGGTTTTGGGGCCCAAAAATTTGTCTGACGGGCATGTCTTAACACTGGGGATCTTCTTTAAAATTTTTAAAAGATAAGAGGTGCCCTTTCCTCCTGTTTTTTGCGGGGGGAAAAAGGGTAAAACAAATTATTCCAGTCACTATCCTTTGCATTTAAAAGGGGGAATTATGGAAAATGTTCGGGCAACAATTTTTCTGAAACTTTTGGCGGGATAAAAAAACCCCCCTTGGTCCAAATATTAAAAAAATTTTTAGGAAAGCAGAAAAAAAACAAAAACACAATTTTTTATACAAAAAAAATAAGATATGCTGTACGTGACTGATTATTATTAGTTTGGTCATTTTAATCAGATCACTCTGGTGATTAGTGTCCCATAAAAGAAATAAATAACCTGTTAGGCAGTAAATAAAAAGATGTTTATAGATCATTGTAGATTTCAATTTAAAATATTTTGTTTTATTGTTTTATTTTGTTCCCGGCGCTTGAACAACTCCAAAAGGGAGAAAGCAAAGCTTTTAAAGTGGGAATGTAACACCTCCAAAAATTTTTCTGAATCTAAATGGAAACAAAAGAGGACACAAGAATATGATGATTAACAAAAGTAAGTCTTAAAAAAAATTAACCCAATTGAGTTTTTTTATTAAAACCCTTATTGTGCCTAAAAAGAAAAAGGGACTTTCAGGCAAAAAGGACATCAGAAAAAAACCGGGAATTTTAAAAAAAAGTTTACTTTTACTTAGGGGTTAAAACTGCCCCTAAAACATTTTTGTGCACTCGCTGGGCCAAATGTGAAATTTTACCTTTAAAACAAAAATAAAACAAATGTAGAAGAAAAAAATATTTCCCTACTTTTGTCCTTTTTTTTAAAATTTTTTTTGCGGGTTTTTAACTTTTTTAACCTGATTTGCAAAATATTCCACATCAAGAGCTAACTAAAAGCCTTGGGTTTTGTTGTCATTTTTAATTTCCCCCGTTTTTGTATTACCCCGGACATTGTAGTTTTTCGTGCTTGTTTCAGTCTTTTCAGACTTTCTTCCATTTTCTTAACAGAACTAAGAACATCAGACACAATCTCATAATACCTGTAAAAGCACAAGTGATTTATTGTTTGTTAAGGGGCTATCGTGCAAAAGATTTCAAACAACCAAAATTTTGTGAAAAAAACGGGAAAACCCAAACCCAAATTGCAATAAATTTGAATTCAAATGAAAGATGTTAATATACTGAAGCAGTGTTCACATAATGGGCATTATAAAGTAAGACTGTCTGTTGCCCATAACCAATCAGAGCTCAGATTTCATTTAATGTAGTGCTATAGAAAAATAAAAGCTGCGCTCTAATTGCTTGCTATGGGCAACAGACAGTCTTACTGCTAGAAAGTTTTCATACATAAGGCCCAATGTTTGGGCCTCTGTTGTGCTGAGGGATGCTGCAGTGGAGCTGAAGAAAACAATAGGGCAAACGGTCTCTTTTGGATAATGTTTCTTTATTCCATGTTTGGGTACTGTTTATGTGCTGGTCAACCATGCTTTTGTGACTGGCACATAAAGTATAAGAAACGGAAATAGTGCAAATAGTTTTTCCTATTGTTTCTTATAACACTTACTTTAAGTCCACCTACTTATAGTCCAGTCTATTTACAACTCTAATGGTTTAACTTATCCTATTCTAAACCTTCTATAGTTCTTTTGCTGCCAGGACAATTTATCACTTTTGTCAAACACAAATGAAAAGCAAGTTCCAAGATACAAATTGCATTATACTCCCATAAAAAATATTATCTGAAAGAAGACAGCTAGTAAATCATAAAAATGCCATCTTGCAATTTTGCATTAAAGTGTAATCTGTTCTAAAAAAAAACAAAAAAAAAAAAACGTTTGTGGTTCAAGATGAGCTTGAAATGTACAATATTTTACTAAAATATTTTGCTAAAATATAACAAAACACACCTCAATAATTGTAGAATTCATGTATGTCATTTATGTCGGCAAACAATGTCTTTGCACTATGAGATAGATATGTATATGCAGTAGTGTTCAAAATAATAGCAGTCCAATATGACTAACCAGATTAATCACGATTCTTGTTAAAATTATTACCACATCAAACAATTTACCAGCTGGTGAAGTAGATTCTTAGAAAACCAACATTATTTGAAAAAGGAATGTGTTCAAAATAATAGCAGTGTGGAGTTCAATCAGTGAGGTTAATCATTTTGTGAAGAAAAAGGTGTGAATCAGGTGGCCCTTATTTAAAGAGTACCTATCACCTCCAGAGAAACCTCATGAAGTAACAGGAGACTACAATACAAACACTTTCTTAAATATGCTTCATTAGGGAAATCACAGCATTTCACCTGTAATTCAGTTTTAAAAAAAGTGCTGGCCCTTTAACACAGCTCTGAAGTCGAAACCTGACAGCTTGATGGATGAATATGTTGACAGTTTTGTTGCTCCTGAGCTCCATGGAATACTCCATTGTGCAGGGGGGAGCCAGGAAATCTACATCATGAGCACACTGATTTTCTCTGATCTGCTTTGTCTGTGCTGGATATAACATTAGCAGCAGTGTACTTTAGATGCCTGTAGATCCTGTCACACTCTGTCCTCAGTGTGCTGTGCTTGCAGTGTATTGTAGTGAGAGACCCCAGATCACCCTGTGCAAGCAGCTATGCAGTCAGCTCCCCCTGCACAGTTATGTCTCAAAAGAAAGAATCCTTTAGCTCTGCTAAGAAAGTGAAAGTAAAATCTGTCCCCCTGTAATACTGACATAAGCCCTCTGGATTGCTAATTACATGTATTGCAAAAAAGTCTTATAAATTCATCTACTACTATATTGTGTGTCTTTGTGTGGAGGTGATAGTACTCTTTAAGGGTGAAGCCAGCACATGTTGTACATGCATTTCTCCTTGAAAGCCTGAGAAATATGGGTCATTTGTAACATTGCTCAGAACAGCAGCATTATGTCCCACTTCATGATTGGTATATAAACCATAAATGATCTTGCAGATATCACCTTTGTACCTTCAGAATGAGCGGCGTAAGTCTGGCTGCAACACAAGTTCCAGGATTTCCTGCAGAGGAAGAGTTACTGTCTTGCCGAATGAGGTTACTGAAAGCCTATGTAGGAGTACGTCATTTATAGCTCCCCTCTCCCAACCTCCTATTTACACACATAACCAGTAAAACTTTTCATCATGCTACCCAAATAGTTTTTAATGGACTGTCTTTGTCATAAAAAAAATGAATATGCCAAATTAAACAAAATTTTTTATTTTGAACCTACCGAACTTGTGCACGCTGCAATATGCCGGATGTTTTAGAAGTGCACGCATTCACACTGTATGATTTTTAAATAATTACTTTGCATTATATATATAAATATCAGTACACTAAAAGAGGAGAAAAGGGGAAATAGGGTGCCACCTGCAAGAGCTTTGGTAGAAAAGCTCATCCAGAAATAACAAAAAGAAAATCATCACACTTTTCAAATGATTAGTTTATTCCACTGAGCCTTTGCCACACACACACACACACACACACACACAACACACACACACACACAACACACACACACACAACCACACACACACCCACACCACACACACACACACACACACACACACACAACACACACACACACACACACACACACACACCACACACACACACACCACACACACACACAACACACACACACACACACACACAGCCCAAAAAGTTGGGGGGGAGGAGTGGGGGGGGGGGGGGGTGGAGCTTCACCTTTCACATTCCAACAGTTTCTGTAATTCTCAGGGACTATAAAAGTTGTAGATTCACACACTGAAGGCATCAAATCTATGAATTAAACACATGTGGAATTATTACCTTATCAAAAAAGTGTGAAACAACCTGAAAATATGTCTTATATTCTAGGTTCTTCAAAGTAGCTACCTTTTTGCTTTGATTTACTGCTCTGTTGCATACTCTAGGCATTCTCTAGATGAGCTTCAAGAGTTAGTCCACCTGAAATGGCTTTCATTCACATGGTGTTGCCCGTCAGGTTTAATAAGTTTGTGATTTCTTGCCTTATAAAAATATAAATGTGGGGTTGAGGACCTTCTTTTTGTTGTTCAGTTCAATCAGTGGATACACAGCTGATAGTCCTACTGAAAGTGGACTGTTTAGAATTCTATTATGGCAAGCAAAAAGCAGCAAAGTAAGAGAAAAAACGAGTGGCCATCATTACTTTAGTGGCAATGGTCTAGACAACAACTGCATCAGAGATAAAAACGCCTTCCAAAATGCGGCCGGTTCTCCTCCTCCATCTATCTGATGCAGACCAGCCGGTCTTTTGTCACGCTTTGTGCAAAAAGCCGCGGGTCCGCGCTTCTATTTCCTCTTCTCGATTTCCCCCCCTGCCCATGTTCCTCCCATACAAATAGCATTGTAGGGGAAGACGTACAAGAAGACGTAGAAGCACCACCGGGCGTATTATAAAACATGTTGTGATAATACGCCGCTGCGGTCCATGAAAGACGGGCAGAGAAAGACGAGCTGTGTAGACAGCAACTCGTGCATTTCTATTGCCGTCTATTGGCAACCACACTGAGACGATCGTAAAATTCTGCGCGCTTTAAAAAAATAAAAACGAAAAGCGCCGGAGATACGACGTAAATCATTTGCAGTGTGTGACATAGCCCAAGACTGAAGGTCAGTCATGACCGAAAAATGTGGGGAAACTTTGAAAGTGTCCCCAAGTGCATAGGCAAAAACCATCAAGCGCTAAAAGAAACTGGCTCACATGAGGGCCGGCCGCAGCCACCCAGGAAAGGAAGACCAAGAGTCACCTCTGCTGCAGAGGATAAGTTCAAATGATCACCACAGCCCTCCAAGAAATCCCCCCGCATGTCTAAAAAACAGCAGCTCAGATTAGATATCCAGGTCAATCCACACAGAGTTCACTAACCAGCTTAGACACACTCCTACAACAACAGTTAAGAGGAGACTGTGTGGCAGCAGGCCAACAAGGAAAAATAGCTGCTAGGCAAACGACCACTGCTCAAGGACTAGGCAACAATGAAAGAAGATACTTATTTCTGGCAAATACCACAAGAATGACATTAGACCATGGAAATTAATCTAGTGCTTGGGGGTCTTATAATATTCCAAAAATATGAAGAACTTTGGTTCCAACCACCTGTCTTCTGTGCATCGCAGAAAAGATGAACCAAAAATGGACTCTACATTGCCAGGTTTCCCCCTACCGTGAAGCAGTGGGTGTGGTGTGATTGTGTGTGGGGTGCATTAGCTGGTGACACTAGTTGGGGAATATTTCAAATTGAAGGAATACATGAACCAGTGATTGTTAACCCACAATACATGCACGGCATTCAATCCATCCAGTTTGGATTTTAGTTTTGGGACCATCAATTTATTTTTCAACAGGACAATGACCCCCAAACACACCTCAGACAGTGTAAGGGCTATTTACCAAGAATGGAGAGTGGATTGATGGGGTGCTACGCCAGATGACCCTGGGGTCCGCTCGGCCAAGTCACACACAAACCTGAACCCGAATCGAGATATGTTTTGGGGTTGAGGCTGGAACCCCAAGAATGAAAGGCAAAAAAGAAGGAGGTCCCAACAAGTGCTAAGCATCTCTGGGAATTCCCTTCAAGACTGTTTGGAAACCATTTCATGTGACTACCTCTTGAAGCCCTTAAAAGCAGAATGCCAGATTATGCAAAGCAGTAATCAATAGCAAAAGGAGGTGCTACTTTGAAAGAACCCGAAATATAAAAACATTTTTCAGAGTTGTTTCACACACTTTTTTTTTTATTGTAAAATAATTATAATTCCACATGAGTAAATGTTTAATTCAATAGTTTTTGATGCCTATTCATGTGAATCTACAAATTTTATAAATAGTCAATGAAAAATCACAGAAAACTGTTGGATGAGAAGGTGAGTCCCCAAACTTTTGGTCCTGTAAACTGTATAATATAGTATATTATTATATAACTATTTTATATTTTGGCTTTATTACTTTATACTGAGGGCATTGGCAGCACCCGAACTGCATACTCAATACTCCCTATCCTCTTTAAAGAGCTTCAAGAGTTAGGCCACGCTGAAATGGTCTTCCATCCATTTTCAAAACAGTCTTGAAGAGGGATTTCCCAGACAGATGCTTAAAGCACATGTTGGCCGCGCACTTTTGTCCATCACGCTGTGAGGTCCATATATATTATATATATAATATTAATTTATATATATAATATATATATATATAGTATATATATAATATAATATATATATATATATATATATATATATATATATCAAGCTCCCAACATAGTTTCTTCATGACTGTCTTTGTCATAAAAAATGAATATTCTCCATGGCCAAGTTAAAACTAAATTTTTTTTACTTCCGGTTCCGGCGCCGCCATGCAGTGAGGCAGACGTGAGAGCTTCGGAGCGGCCGCACCAATACCCGGCAGATACACCCGGCATAGCATGACCGAGACACCGCAAAAGGGCTGCGGAACAGCAGCGGCACACGTGAGGACAGGCTGGTTCTGGCAGAAGGCGGCGGAGCGGTGCGGACGAACCCGTGATCCCCGGCAAGGACGCACGCCACAGTCGTGGCAGCGACACAGAGCACAGAGGAGAGCTGCGCCCAGAGTGAACGGCTGCAGGTGCAGCAGTGAGACCTGGACAACAAGGTACCTCGGGGCCCCGAAACAGCGGCACGATCAAGCGCTGAGAGCTTAGTCGCCACAGCAACAGACACACGCCGGTGCTGGGGGAAGCGCGGGAAGCTCAACGGCGCCAACCGCCATTTTAGATCGTCTCCCCCTGCAGCGAGCAGACACCAGGCGGATTCAGGAGGGCTCCGGACGGGGGAAGAGTAGAGAGGCACGGGGAATAAAGAGAGAGGAGCAGAAAGGGGAGAGGAGAGAGACGAAAGATAAAGAGACAATATAATAAAGTCCTCAGCAGAAATATCGCCTCCCTGACAAGGGTAAAGGCAGCTTTGGCAGCAACTCGGAGCAGGTGCACTCACCAGTCACCTGCCTAGCCCAGACAGACTGAACAACATAGTTATAAAAGCCACATATTTGATTCACTGTGCTCCATCACTATCGACTTACTGCCTTACATAGAAAGTGAAGAAGCAGAAGGAATAGATCCCCCCAGAATCGCCCCCACGCCGGGCCTACAGACACATCTGACTGTGTTCTAACTAACTGGACATTCCACCTCGCAGTGACCAGGAGTCATAGCCCCCTGCACCCACTTTGAGCATAAAAGCATCAACTAAATTAATTCACGAGACACCAAAAGCCAACTTATAGCCTGGCTAACATCTGACTAACAAATATAGACACTATCCCATACCCACGGAGGGGTTTATGGACCGGTATCTCCAAAAGATGGGGAAATCTAAAGCATCCAAGCAACAGCCAAAGGGAAACAAAACACTTTCCCCAGAGCTAGAAAATACAGAAGACCTTTCAATATCTGCAGACTGGGAAGGTATATCTCTCCACCCAGATGGCTTAGCTGCCACTCCAAAAGCTAAAACTTACAGACAAAGACTGCTTACCGAAGATAACTACAAAAAGGTAGCCATCAAAAGTAAGCACGCATCTGATTGCCCCAACTTTGCAAAAAACTTCTGGCGAACACTGTGGCACATACGTTTGCGCAAAATCAAAGGCTGACCTCACTGACCATACGTAACAGACTGAAGAGCTGGAGTTAAGGGTCCAGTCTTAGAAATGGACGACCGACGCATTTAGATCCCCCAATTGACAGACACACCCTTGCAGAATACAAACGTCTGACTGAAAAGCTAGACGACCTCGAAAAACCGTACCAGACGGGAATAATCTAAGGATTATAGGCTTGCCAGAAGCTATTTCCTCCAAAGATACACTACAATCACTATGTGAACAGAGACAACCCTGACGCTGCTTGGCCTCTCCAGAACATGTCATTAGAAAGAGCCCATCGCAATTGGACCAAATCTAAGGGGAGATGGAGAGATCGAGATCCACCAAAAAGACTGGCAAACACACGAAACAAGACGAGAACAGTTAACGTGAAATATTTGAATTTATTCAGACAAGTCTGACATACTACGAGCCTTTTAAAAGGATGAATCCGAGCTTGTAATTATCAGGCAAACCCCATTTGTCTACTAATTTTTGAAGACTTCTCAGCCGAAGTGGTCAACACGCGCAGGGCAGTCTCTGCCCATTTGCACCAGAACGTATCACAGACAAGAGAAGTTTGCACTATTAATCCTGCAGTACTCATGTCCTTTATAAAAATGGGAATTACACGACATAACCATACACCAAATGACGCTCCAGATTCTGGATAGAGGGCGACACTCTCACCTCAAGGGATGGACTCCTAAGGACACCACCTCGCCGCGATCAAACCTCACCGACAGCCCCTCCAAACAATGGTCTTAGGAGGCAATTTAGTTCAGGCTGCAGCTTCAGAGTCCAAAAGAACAGCGCAAGAGACCAGCATCGGCTCTGGGCACTTGACTTGGAGAAAGCAGTTTACATCTTGGGAACTGGGTCTGTAGTGATATTATCTCAAACTTGACATGAGAGACTGAGACTGCTTCTTAGGCAGTTGCCTTACCGAGGTGCTGCAGTGATAGTTTAAAAGGTGTACACCAACTTGCTTCTTTCTCCCGACACACTTTTCTTCCCCCCACCACACCCCCGGGGTGTGTGTGGTTTTTTTTTTCCTTTTTCTCTCTCTCTTTTCCCCTCACCCCCTCCGAGGATGGTTCGCCCCTTGGGTCTCCCCCCTGCCCATTAATACGGGGGCGGCGGGGGGTCCTGATGGGAGAGCCACCCGAAACCTTTCAATAAGCTAGCCTATATCAAACACTAAAAGAGGTACTCCGGTCACACGCCTATGCCACACACAAATAAGCACGGAAGTTACTACTAGGGTGCCGCCTCCTTGAATAAGCAGAAGATATTTTTATAATTATCACCGCATGGAGGAAAAAAGTGGTCCTCAAAAGCGGAGACCTGTGGGACACCGACTTTCAGTCACCCCCCCAGGGAGCTGTTCGAGGAGCATAGACTCCACTACCTTAAAACCCATCACAGTGGAAACTGCGATGACGAGTATAGTTTATTGGTTTTTGATTAAAATGCATGTTCTGATGTTGTTTGTATGTTATTTTATGTATCGATCCGACCGCTCACTCCACTCAGTGTTTCAGATATAATTAGAGATCACTCGTCCCAGAGATACTAAACCTATAAACCACTGTAAATAACATCATGGGAAAATAAAGGGACCTTCCGTCCCACAGCAAAAACGCACTAAGGTGTTACAACATCTTACAAAATTAAAAACAGACCTGGCACTCCTGCAGGAAACTCACCTGGAGACGGAGGATTTCTTCCGCCTCAAAAGATTGTGGGTAGATCAGGTGCTGGGAACACCGGCAAAGGGAAGAAAGGGAGGAGTCATAACTCTGGTCCATAAAAATCTAGCATGCACAATTTTACAACAAGAACACGATACAGAGGGGAGGCTCTTGAAAATCGTGATCTCAATCGCAGACACTAAAATGGCCATATACAATGTCTATGGACCAAATGGGGACAACAAGCCATTTTTTCAGTCCCTATTGGGAAACATCCTTGCTGAAAACACACACCTAACAATAATAGGAGGAGACTTGAACACAGTTCATCGTAATGATGAGGACAGAACACCCACAAGAGAACATAGGCACAGAATTCTGGGAGAGTTTTTAGACCATGCCCATCTTGAAGACATTTGGAGAATACATCATCCAGAGGGCAGGGAATATACTTATTTTTCACCCCCTCATTCGTCGTGGTCACGGATAGATTATTTCCTGACCTCCCCCCAAATGTCAGCAAGAGTGAGAGCAACCTCCATTGAGGATCCGATTATTTCTGACCACGCACCAATTCTTTTGAAGGTGCATGATTTTACACCCCGAGGAAAAGAACACATCTGGCGCTTCCCCTCATTCCTACACAATGATGAGGATTTTGAGACCTGTCTCAGGAACTGGTGGGTGGACTATAAAGAGACTAACTCTATACATGAAAACAACCCTAGTCTCTATTGGGAAACAGCTAAAGCAGTTTTACGTGGCAGATTAATTTCGTACATAACAGCAAGGAAAAGAAAAATCCAGGCGAAGCTAGATGAGTTAACCCAAAGTCTCCAGAACGGCTTGATACAGCGTTTATTTCCCATCCAAACCTAGATACTAAGGAAACCTGGCTACTAAGAGGAAGGAATATGAAATACTGGCTGGCTCAGAGGGAGAGGTCGATGAAAAACTGTCAGGAGGCCAAGATATTTACATTTGGAAATAAGGCGGGGAAGCTTTTGGCAAATTTAGTATCCCAGGGGGCTCCGACCCCGACAACAACATATCCACCTAAAAGAAGACGCAGGGGCACTTCAACATTCAGGGAACAGAATAGTAAATATTTTTCAGAAAATTTTACACTAATTTAATCTTCCCTCGAAAGGGCACTGACTGAAACAGACCAATGGTTAGCGAACATAGAATTACCCAAACTACGCAAGAGGACAGGGATTTTCTAGAGCGCCCTATCACAGGAGGAAATAGTTCCTCTCGTCAACAATTAAGTCTCTAGCTAACCAAAAAGCCCCAGGTGAACCGGACGGAGCGGATTATACCGGCATAATTTTTTCAAAAATATTCCTTTCCTGAAATAGTATCTACATTCTAACTATACTTATAACTCCTTCTTAGAGGGCAATAACAATCCAAACACGCATGAATGAAGGCTTTCATAAAGGGTTTCTTCCTCGCCCAAAACCAGAAGGGCGTACCACACCCAAAACCCCGCATCATATCGCCCCAAATTACTTATAAATGTGGACATAAAAATACATTCAAAAATCATGGAAGAACGGCTAGCTGTCCTGCTGCCCACGACAATATATAAACACCCAAGTGGGCTTTTATAAAAAAACAGATCATCAGTGACAAATATACGTAAAGTCCTGACTGACTTAGATGAATCAAAGTTTTCACACAACCACAGCTCCCCAGCTATTGTTATCATTTGACGCTGAAAAAGCCTTGATGATGCTAAGCTGGGTAATGGATGGGGAAAATATGTATTAAAATGGGCTTTGGGGGGGGGGGGCGTTTAAGCAATAACATTCTCTACTAAATTCCAACCGTCCAACCCGACAGCTAGGATACGAACCCCCGGGGTTTCTATCCGACCCTTTCACATAGTGGGAGGGGAACTAGACAGGGATGTCCATTGACCCTTCTACTCTTCTATATAGCGATAGAACCCCCTGGTGAGACACATATGCAGCCTGAAGGAATGTTGGGGGCCCATTAGTGGGGAAAACAGGCAGCAAAAACCTGCTCTGTTTGCCGATGATATCATCTTTTTCTGCGCCCAAACCGAGCAAGAAGTTCCCCGTTGATTAGCAGAAACCCTTCAGAAATGTGGTGAATACTCGGGATTTAAAGTAAATATTCACACAATCAGAAATTGGACTTTGACACCCTACAGGGCAAATCCTCAATGTATAAGCTGACCCATCACCCGGTACCTTAAAGCCCAAAGACATATTAGGTATTTGGGCATTAATATCGGAAGGATGTCGGAAATCTTGTATACTAACCTCAACTTCCGCGCAGCTGGTACACAAAGTTTCGAGGAATTGAACCAGATGGTCTCGCTTACCAATACCCTTCTAGCACGTTGCCGACCTAATTAAAATGACAGTTGTTCCCGAGACTCCTATACCAATCCAAACCATCCCACACCTATTGAAAACTCCATGTGTCAACAAACTCGACACAGAAGGAGTCGTACAGACACAAATGTTATCTGGTGAAGAATTAAAAGACCCAGACTTGCGCTAAAAAAAATGATGCCTTACCAAAAGACATGGATGGTTAAATACCCAGAATATAAGAACTAATAACTTAGCAGCCCAACTCTGGCATAGCTGACGGGATTAAGGGTACATCCACTCTTCTCCAATCTAGAAATTGGAGACTGACCTGTTATCGACCGTGGAATCTTTAGGGCCCTCCTCCATACCCCATATAAAATGTTACCTAGCATTGCTCGCCAAAGCCTGATAACAACTGACGGGATAGGCACGCTGGGAATTTGGGACATAT